>JAVFBZ010020558.1:0-11550 GCA_032466195.1 Katharina tunicata | reverse complement strand
TCATCTAAACTAGGATTAAATTTAATACTGCTTTGAGCAACCGGCCCCAGGTGCTATTTACCTGACACCCAGTCCCATTCAATAGACACCTGAGTGACCTGACCAAAATCCATAAACATGTAATTCTACTGATTCCTACAGCAAGCCAATAACCTAACATGCATCAGTCTGGCACACAGTAACAGCCTGTCAGTTTGTTGAGTTTGGCATACCTCACTGGTGCGAACTGATATTTACCTAGAATCCTATATATAGTAAACTCGATTATTGACAGGTTTTATGAAACTCAATAAAGAAATAACAATTTACGCAACTTTGTACATTTTGCTGTATATTGTAACAAGCTTTCGAAGAGTGACTTACTTCATCATTAGGTTTATAGCATTTGCAAAAATAAAGAAATAACAATAACCTAGCGGGTATATATAGATTGTTGAGATTTGACTGTCAAGTCTTCTATTTTACTTTGCGGTAGCCGTACTCAAAAGTGAAAAAACCCAGGTAATCTTAAATTTTCACTTAACTTATTACTTAACAGAGTAAAATAAAACTGAAAAGTAAACATAAAAATGTATGAAATGACACGGAATTTAAATAACTGAAGGCCAGGCTTAACGAAGTGGAGGCATCATGTTGACCTCTTTTTTAACCTTCCTGGTGAGGATGACTTCTCAAATAAATACAGCAGAATGACAGTATCATGATAGAATAAATACAGCTGGATTCAAAAGGATCTTTCTAGAATTTGTCAAACTCCATTTCTAGGAGTGAAATCGAATCAGGGAATTATTTTTGCCTTTTGGGACACAACAAGGCTTGGTACACGTGCACCAGTGAAATCTAGACTTCTTTGCTGCCCTTAAACTAATTCCTTCAGCATTTAATTTCAACTAAAACATTTTTTCTAATTTACCAGTTTCCAAGAAAACAATTTACAAGGAATTTGGCATGTTATTTTGGATTTAATTCAATATGTGCCTTCACTTTTACCACGTATCATTTTTTGGTTTGTGTGCAGGTGACTGAACTTTTCAGGGGTCAAAATCTGTATACATTTGCAGTAGAGAAAAAGTGCACAGGTTGATTCTTCATCACTAATGATATAGTTAATTGTTTAGTGTTAGATAATGTTTTTTAGGACCATGGGCAGGAGGAAGACTATAAAGCACCTGTTAAAGTGGGTTCAGGGGAGGGGTATTTTGTAATTTTTGTTGCACTTTAAGGAAAATAATTACTGGGCACATTTATTTTGGCCACATTGTTTTTCTATTTACCTCAAAGGTTGTTGTCATAAATGTTCATAAGGCAATCATTTTAAAAAATAAATGTCAACACTGTTATTTTCAGCCTGCCAAACAAACACTTCAAACAAATATATCCCATATTGATAAATCAAAGCATACACTGTAGTTAGACAACACGATTATTTGAAGAATTTATCCTTCTAAATGCCACTTGACAAAGCTAATCTCTGGGTCGAAGTCAACATGGACTTTTTACCTCAAATATTGTTAGCATTAGTTCTTGGCCTTCACATTGACTGACTTACTCAATACATGTAGTAAATGACTTCACTCCATGGTATTTGACACATATAGGCCTTTCTGGCGGAAAGGAAGGGCGGGGCTGCATGATTAGGTGCGTAAAATATGACTATCAGGGGTATCATTATGAAAAAAGAAGGCGCCAGTTTACTGTTGTAGCAAAATTGGTGAAGGTTAAGAGGCCGACAAGACCCCAAAGTTTAGCAAACATACATTGCTGAAGCTACTTTATCAGCATTTTCTGCTATAAAAATGTGAAATATGAATACTGATATGGGTGTTCATCAAAAATGTCTTTTCTTTTTTCAGTTTACAAAAAATAATAATAATGATTCACGTTGAAGTCCATCTTGTCCACCGTTTGACAGATGATTAAAAAACAAAATGCATCTTATGAAATGTAGTAATGAGAAACGAAGATAAGTAACATGCGTTTTCCACTGCTAGCCATAATGATCTCCCTTAAAACAAGCTTATCACATGTCAGCCATAAAGCATACATAATTTATATTCCAACAAATTCTTGCTGGAATATAGTTAAATTAACTTGAATTAATGTGTATTTCAGTGGATAAAAGTCCAGATTATATTTGCTTTCCATCATTCCATGGTTAGTCACTATAAAGTGACTACTACATGTATGATTTCTATTTCTGATCAAAATGTTGGTCACAGCTAGAAATCTTGTCTTCTGAGACTGTATTAAGGTTAATTAGGCTGCCAACGGCCTAAAACAGACTGATCAATGGAGCACACAGGTGGCTCTACTTAAACTTTTTGTGTCCACGCAGAGAACGTTTTAAAAATGTATTGAGAATTTAAAAAGCAACTCAGTGAGTCTTTTTTCGCAACGTTCTTGAGTGTTACTCGTATTTTAAAACATTTTCAGAGCAATGCAAACGCAGCCTGACCGCAGCAAAGTGTGACAGGGGCTTTAAGTTTACTGCAGTCGGTAAACAAGATTGATTTCTTCCTTAGACCACAAGATGCTTATTTGCCTCTTTGCTTTGTTAACGGGGCTCACAGATCACGTGGCTTGCTTTGCGCTGCCAGGAAGACAGTACTGAATTATTACAACACCTTGTTCAAACAAGTGTGGTGCTTTGCAGCTCAAGGACGGCCATGGGGACCCTCTCCCCCCCCCGTAGCCAGTGTTTACTGCGGCCATAATGTGTTTGCATTGAGACTTTGATAATTTTTCAGCAAATTGCAAAATGAAATGCATTTGTGCCTGAAAACATAACAGGACTCTCAAATATAGAATTTCGTCTTTAAATTAATTAAAACGCAGGGAAGGTAAATCGCTCACCACCGAAATTGTTGTCGTCTTGTACTTGTGTTGGGATAGGTTTCTATTTACAATAGAGTCTTAATAAAAACTTCTGCAAGGAGCTGCATGCAAGGCAAAATGTAATTAATCTGATGCAACATTAACATTTCAGCATAAAATCAAAATGTTGGACAATAACAATTAATTGTTAAAAAATTGTTTGTCTTCATCTTTCATGTCTTTGATTAGCGGTAACATTGAAACAGTTTAAGATAATTTGAAATATTTTAATTTGAGCACAGTGCATAGTTTTTTTTCTGGGTTACAAAATGAAAAAAACTGTAGTGCAGTATAATTATTAAAATTAATAAATTAAATTACTTACAGATCGTTCATCTTCCCCTTATGCATATCTGTGTAACATTGGTTTGTTTTGCTAAAGCAACATTAAGATACCACTCCTTATATTTAGTATATATATATTGTGGTGCTTATTAAATAGTCATCAATTTGCATCATACTAAAAATAGCAATGAAGCCACCAATTCAAGCAGTGCACTTTGTGCAGAGTCACTCAACAAAGCGGTCTATAGGTTAATGGGACAAGTACACTGCATAACTAATTAATAAAGGGAAGCATCAATGCTCACAAGAAATTTCATATGATAGGTGTGAACATTATGTAAGGATAAAAAAAACTTGTACATACAGTGCAAGTAAAAAGTTGCTTTCCAAATGTAATTGTGCTAGAGGCTGAAAGTGTAAATTTATTGCAGCATGCAGATGACACAATTTTTTTAGTGTATTATGTTTTAGCAAATAAAGGTTTTTAGATTTTTTTTTACCTGAAACTTCTATATTGTACATACAATATTGCATATTGTCATTATTGTGCACATTGCACAGTATTGCATATTGTGCACCCTCGGCCTGCATATTGTGCACGCTGCTAGAACCAACATGATGCCCTAGGTTATATACAAACTAACCAAATCATATAATTCAGTATTTGGAAACTAAACATGCACAAATAAAACTGAAAAGCTCAGATTTTCAACAAAAAAAAATCATTTCAAGATACAGTTCGGGTGTATTATTTGAAGTCAATAAAACAAAACAAAAAATTGCAATTATTTTTTTTTTAAAAAAAACCTTAAAAAATGGATGTAAACAAATAATTAAATACACACAAAAAATATAAGTATTAATAATTTGTTACCTTTGCAAAAACAGCAGGCCTTTCCATTGCATAAGAACCATGTAAAAGGGTCTTTCAAGCAATGCTCAATTTTATTTTTAAAGTTTTATTTTTCGACGCGGCTACAGTAAGTGGTTGTTTTGTAAGAGCAGAGTTACATGTACGCCCATTAATACTGTTTTGAGAGTATGGTAATTTACAGGGGAGACATCAGATTTTCAAATAGACAAAAAGCAAGACAGCAATGACTTGGCAAATGTTTTTATTATCTTTAGATCACCTACCAAAACTAGGCTGTGCTTCAGTGGACGTTTTATAGTCTACCTTCTAGAATAAAACGGAGACATAAATAGAACATAACATTTACACACCTGATAGGACGTGGCCAATCAAAAAAGACCCTGACCCGAATAAAAGAATCATAAAGGCCATTCCAACTCTTGATTTGTGGAACATTACATGGAAAATACCAGAACTAATCTAAATTGAAAAGTAAATACTTCCTGGATGCCAATGTACATCATATATCAGAATATGACACTCACAGTATATTATAAATGCAAGATTTTCATTCAGAATACTGACATTATATGTGAGTGTATTCACATAGGCTGTTTGATTCAGGATAATGTTCTACTAAAGGTTCTTTCACTCAAATGAAAGCATATAAGCTGAAAGGTTTGTTTGTTTGATTGGTGTTTTATAACGTCATACTCAAGAGTATTTAACTTATATGACGACTTTGTGTTGCTGGTGTACGGTGGACAACGTGAAGAACCTCATAAAAACCAAGAACTGTAAGATGAAAGGAGGAATGATATGTGTCAAGAGGAGCACAGAACATATCTTAAAGAGCAAAAGGGCACAGAAAGCTACCTCATGTCTTTTAAACTAGTTAACAACTTAAACAAGAAAAATATCTGAGCACCAAGACACAAAAAGCTATCACCTGCCTTATGGACTAGTCAGCTCCAGAAAAAAATATAAAAAAGAGAGCACCAGGGCACATGAAGCTACATTGTACTACCTGACTACCTGCCATATGGACTAGATAACTCCTAAAAAAATAAAAAATAAAATAAAAAATCTGAGCACCAGAGCACAGGAAGCTACCTTAAAAAAAAATATACTCCTTAAAAACATTATTTTCTCTTATTGGGATAACACTCTCTGATACTGAACACCAGGGCAATGACAGCTACCATCTGCCTTATGAACGAGTTAACTCCTTAAAAAAAAACAAAAAGAAAAACATAAAAAAAAAATAAAAAAATCTTTGTAACTGATAGATTGCTTAATTGGACTTTTTATGCCGTACTTAATATTAGTTAAGGAAAGTTAGCTTCATTACCATATTGATTAACCTGTCTTTTATCCGCATGAAAACATGAAAGAACTGAAAGCTAAAAAGCAAGAATAAATGTACATAAAATGAACTATTAACATATCACAATAAACGAACTACATGTATGAGAAGAAGTGTTACAGGAGGATTTTTATTATATCAATAGAAGGCTTCCAAGGCTAATAAGCCTTAGGGGATAACAGAAATAGTGAACTGCATTTGTTCCGCCTCCGAAATATTAGTACCTAAAATAAGTGTGTACTCTTTAAACTGGCATAGTTTTAAAAACTGGCGAAGTGCTAGTCTGGAGCATAGTAATAATATTAACAGCTATAAATCAGTAAGTCAGTGTCTCAAATCCTTATTTTAACAGAAACAGGGTGTCTCATTTGACATTTTCCCTATCTTTTACATATTAAATTTGATTGAAACAGGTTGTCTTACCGAGTCTCCTATTAGGCTAACACTATGGTCCAGAGGTAAAAACTAAAATTATTTCTTATACGAAAAAAATGAAAATTGTCCAACAGAATGCAAGTTGCACATTTATAGATATTGTACATGTACCTTTCAATTACAATTTCGTTGAATAAATAATTGTTATATTTATCAAAAATTGTTTTGCTTAGTATACAAGGATAGATATATGTTGTACATTTTTCTCAAAGACAGATTGGTCAGTCAGTGGTCCCTTGATGAAATTCAATGTGTATTATATTAACATCAGCCCCGAAGTTCTTTGCACAGCAGTTGTACTGCCTAGCTATCATCATTCAATGAAATAAATACAATACAATACAATTCATTTCAACACTATTAAATTCCATCATTTACCTAATAAATGTGTGTACATGTACATGCAATCATATCGTTTTAATATTATGAGTGTGACAGCCAGTATAGTCCAATTCATTGTAAAGCTTTCAATACATTGTTGTTACTTGTTACACCCTATTGCACAACAATCTGGGCTCACTTTAAAAAGATACACTTAATAAATTTGTCTTTAAACTCAATTTTCAAAGTATGGGTGGTCTGTACTTTAGTGTAATTTTTATTATACCTGTAACTTACTATCAAATTCAGTTATGTTTTTATTCTCAGCTGAACTTAATTTCAACTCTAAATTTGTTACAAAAACAGCACCACAAGGTATGAGAGTCTAATAATACATGTAACAGCATAATGATAAGTGCAGCACAGTTCCCACTTTCAGTTTGGTGGACAGAGACAATGTTGATTGACTTGACCACCCCTGGATAAATTGTAAAATTTCTTGCAAAAAAAACATAATAGGTCACAAATTTCTCTCCAAATCCTACAAAAGGCACATACTTATTTTTCAATTTCTCCTCAAGACAGGGATTTTCACTGGAACTATGGTTTTACTGTTGCATGAGTTTTCATGGAGTGGGGTTTTGGCGTTTGTCAATGCATGGTGTTTTGTCAATCAGTCTGACGTCCTCAAGGAAGGGGGATCATAGGGCGGTTAAGGCGGGTCATAGCTAGCGTCACATGATAACAAATTATATTAAAAATGGCGGCGGAGTTTCTAACCTGAACGATTTATACGACCAGAACTCCGGAGGTCTTACTATAGGTATGAGCTCTGAATTCCATGAGCTAAGTTACAGTCAAAAGTATTCTTTTTATGGCTGAAAACTTCTTTATTTAAGATAGAGAAGTACATGTATTTAACGATTTGGTTAACAAGAGTTCATGGTGGGGACTGATTAAGACTGAATGTGTCGGGTGGTTTCTTTTAGCATAGAAATTTGTTTGTTTGTTTACTTCTAAGAAAAATCAAGTGTCAGACTGACATTTGTATAGGTGTAAACCACTGTCTGATCGTCTTTTTCTTACTGAAGACTACTGAGTCCTAAGAAAGTTAAAACCTCAACATCATCATCATCATCAATGGGTGAAAATGCCTTTTGTCTTTCTAGCAAGAGCAGGACAAAAAACCAACATATTGGCTGAATCCTCTTTTCCTTTAAACAAAATTAAAAAACATACAAGGTACTCACCATGCAGAGTTTTCACTTGATTGAGTCAATTTGACAAACTGGTACATGTACTTCATATTTCTTATCCAAATTTTCCATACTTCTGAAATAAAATAAAAAAACAAACATTCCTATATTTACTTCTCACAAATAGAATTAAATAAATTTATGAAATAAAGACTGTATTGTTGTAAAGCATGTTTAAGCTGTACACTACATATACTACAGTGGGTAACCAGTCATGTTCAAGTGTACATCCTTCTACTTAGTATTTAGTCATGAAACAAACAACCGATTAAAAACAAGCTTTTTTGATTTCTCAAGTTTTGACTTTGTATTTATTTCAGCAATAATTGTTTTTGATAACGTATACTGAAGATAAAAAAAATATGAATCCTATGGATGTCTGTTTGTTTGGTGGAGATTTTATGCCATAATTATGGTTGTTTCACTCCAATTACAGCATGCCAGCCAATCACATAAATCTTATAGAAATATCATGTTATGTTATGGGGAGGTTTAAACAACATGTTACATTCTTTACAATTCCCTCCAGAATGGTTGTTGCTTTTAATGTAACCATCAAATGCTGTGGTCAACAATTTAGAAGTGAAAAGAACAGTTTTTGCGGAAATTTAAATCCCTTGGTAATTACAGAATCTGGAGCTCAAAGCAGCAATATATACTTGAAGCAGGCTACTGTTGAGTGTGAATACATTGCTCAACAAAATGCCACTAAGTTATTATATGGCATTATCAATATTGAACTACATGTACACGTTTCAGTTGGACACTTTTAACAAGGGGATTAATACTGGGGAGAATAATTAAACTGAGAGATTGATAGATTGGTGTTTAACACCATGCTCAAGGGTATTTCACTTATATGACAGTGCTGTATACTGTTGAATTTTTAAGTAGACAGCGACTCTAACAGAAATGTTTGAAAGATAATGTTCCTCCAGAGCTAAGTATGACAGAATGAATATAATCTTGAAACATACTGCCCATAGCCTGAGGGCTATTAATTTGAGAGCAAAACAGAAATAATAATGTAGCTTGCAGTGTTGATTTGAGTTGAGAGGTTCTAATCAGACCCGTATCTTACTTTAGTGTTTCATTACATAGTTCGCAGTGCAATTTCGCATATCTGACTGAAATGGCAGTGATAGTAATATATTGATGGTGGAGTATAAATAAACTTAATACATGTATGCAGTGTAAGCAATTAATATCAACCACACAAGTTTTCCATGCAACAACAACACTAAAAGAAGAACTATTAACACAAAGGTGATAGCCTTTAGGCTTTTTATGCTGTCCATGTGGAATAGACATTTTATTCACAGGTCAGCTTTAGGAAAATATACATTTTTCGATCCTTATTCAACTACTTGTAGCCTTAAGATTCTGTCAAATCAATGATAGTACATTATTAATTTACAGTTAATTCAGCAAGGACAGGATGAAATATCAAGGGCATGTTTAAATTGAGTTAAAAATGTGTTGTATGCAGGCTATTTGTTTAACAGTTAAATACTAAAAGGGAGAAGCCCAACTATAGGGCTACCGGTAATAACCATGTAAATGATGGGGTACATATTATCAGAGGATTATTACCAACTAAGTTACCTATTTGCTGCTATGCGTTTATTGGGGGAAAATACATTTTCATATAATTTAATTCTGTGCTACACTGAAGTCCACTAAAGCAATCTTAAAACAGCTGATCAAAGATAAAGAATAAAGCGGGTGATTGAACTTTCGACAGAGCACTGAACTGTCACTTGTTAGTGTCACCTCTAAACAATTTAAATCAACACAGAATGCCATGGTATCACGACAGTGATTTAATTTAAATTCATCTAAATACAAATAGATAACACAATATTTCACCTTCATGACAAAACCCAGTTTAAAATTCTATAAATATTAACTGAAATATCACTTTCTCTCTTCTCAGATTTCACGAAGTCCGCCATCGATGAGAGGGAAACTTCCGGTCATCAAGCCTCGTTCTGGAAAGTGCGGTGTCGTGTTTCAAAAAATATGTTTTTGAAAAGGGCACTTGCTGCTTGTTTCTTTTAATTAATCGATACCTTTTCATTTATGTGCATTAGATTTTAGGCAAGGCGATGTTCGGTAAAATGTGGGACAACGATGATTTATACGGTGAGTGTACATTTGTAGCAAATGATCGGAAACTATTGACGAAAGGCTGTTGTCAACAAAACCAAATTCGTTGGAACAACAACAACATACACTAATTCAAAGAAAAAGAGAAGAACAGTCTGCCTCCAGTTAAAGTTTTAAGAAGAATTGAAGATTCTTCTGTCTAAATCCGATAACCCTTTTTTGTCTCGCTTTAGAATCTGTTTAATTGTTTTTTATTTTAGTATTTTTCGATAGACCATACATGGTTTTGAACACAAGGACATCAATTTGTTTATGTTTAAAAGACAATGTCCTGTATTTACAGAAATAACAATGGTGGACAAATCAAAGCCTTACAGCGAACCATTGTCTAAATAACAAACTTACACAATAAAATAACTTTCTACCATACCTTTTGTCTCTTTCAGCTAATGAGCATCAGGAATTCAATTTGTTGTGGTGTCCTTTTTTGAGTGTATTGTGACATTTTCTGTGTTGCCAGCGTCATCTTTGGTGGTTAAGTTAAGTTTCCTGCACAGATTTTCTGACACACCTTCATATTAGTGAAACAACATTAAGTACGACT
Source organism: Katharina tunicata (assembly GCA_032466195.1). Taxonomy (NCBI): domain Eukaryota; kingdom Metazoa; phylum Mollusca; class Polyplacophora; order Chitonida; family Mopaliidae; genus Katharina; species Katharina tunicata. The sequence continues at coordinate 1,447 of JAVFBZ010020558.1, read as the reverse complement.
TCAAACCCCAATCAAACCAACCATACCTTTTGTCAAATTTCGAACCAAAATAAAGATCCCAAATCAAACACATAGTTTGGCTAAAATCCATCAGTAAAATATGAACATAATTCTTCCACCTTGAAGGAGTAAATCAGCAGCCTGCCGTTGGAAAGTGAAAACGCAGTGGGCTTACCAGAATAAGCTGACTATCTGGCCAGTGATTGGCTCGTCGATGGCTATGACTCAATTACATCAATTTCTCCAGGATTGTTTTTGAGTGCTTGGGGCAGTTTTCAGCAACCAGTTGAGTTGCCATAGCAGAACCACATCTCTGGTAGAGAGTGACGTAATTAAATCACGCCCATCAATATGTTAATTAGTAGATTGGAAGTGTACATGAAATCCAATGCGAGGCCATTCAGGGATGAGAATCTCCGGCGGATTTGCGGGAATTTCATGATACCCCTTTATTTTTTTTATTTTAATCATCCAAGTGCTTGGAGAAAATTTGTGGGTGGTAGTGTACCGTTTTTAGCAATAAAATTTATGTTTTGAATACTTGTCAGTTGTCATGCTTGTGTTATTTACTATTCTATTTGTTTGTTCGTAAGTGCTGATAAATCCCCATGCGGTGGGGAGAACTTGGATTGATCGGTGAAGAGGTGCACTGGCGTCATAAACAGCTAGCCTAGAGGGTTTTTATACTTTTAGTTTGATAGAAAATGAATAAAACACATATAAGGGCAGGCACAAGTAGACCAAACTTATGCCTACCATTGATGTAGCAACTTATTACGATACATTGGCTTATGATATGGTCCTATATTTATTTATCCTAGGCTATATTTTATTTTGTTCTATATTTATTGCCCGATATCTTTCTGGGCAAGATAACAACATACAACTCCAGGTGGTGACCTGAAAGTCTGAGTTCATAAAGTTGTTCATCAACGCAATATGTTTTATATCATAAGTATTATTGAAATAAAAAATAAAAATGGGCAGAACGAAAAATAGGTGTCTTGAATGTGTGCTGTTACGTTGAACACTGTCTATCATTGTCTACATATGGATTTGCTCACCGTAATTATTGCAGATACTGGTCTAAAACTTGTTAAAATACATTTATTTGAGTGACAAGTTCTGTGGTTTTGAACTTTTGACTTTTTGCAAGAGTTGAGTAGCTCAATATAACGTAACAGACACTTTATGTGTATCATCAAATCAATCATGTTCCAAACCGTCTATCTCCAGTAATTTCAGTCGTCGTTGATTTATAGCTTTTGTGTATTCCATGGCAATTTTGCCATTGCGGCATATTTGTCGCTGCTGCCAAAATGAACATCCTATGCTCACGATGCTGTAATTCCAAACTAGCTTTATACAATCTTTATTCTCTTCAGTCTCGGAACTGGGCTAAAGTTAACATGTGCGAAATACAATGGCTGAGCATTTGTCTGCTGAG
>JAVFBZ010020525.1:0-11551 GCA_032466195.1 Katharina tunicata | reverse complement strand
GACATAAAATAAAAGACACCACTAGACCAACGGGTGAAGGAAACCAAACTAATGGCACTGGAAACAAACAAGACAACACAGGACAATCATAGGACATAAAATAAAAGACACCACTAGACCAACGGGTGAAGGAAACCAAACTAATGGCACTGGAAACCAACACGACAACACAGGACAAGCATAGGACAGAAAATAAAAGACACCACTAGACCAACGGGTGAAGGAAACCAAACTAATGGCACTGGAAACCAACAAGACAACACAGGACAAGCATATGACAGAAAATAAAAGACACCACTAGCTAGCTGAGAACAACAAGCAGTCAACAAACATCAGCAAGATCTTTCAGAATAAAGTAGCCTGAAATGGGAAGTAAACATGTATAAACCTAAATATATTGGGTTTGAATTGATCCAATGTTTAGAGCAGATTCCAAAAATAGATTTGTGTGTGAGAAGCCTTTTGCACAAATGTTATTAGAGTCAATTAAAGCAGACACCTGTATGGTGGACATTTTATGCCATATGGGCGATGCCACCTTAAAATTTACAATTATGATGCATACAGCTATTAGAATCTCCACATAAAACATTAAGTCACTGAATACACTGACAGACATTTATTCTAACTATGTTTAAGTATTTACTGAGCAGTGGTTTATGTTACGAAGACGTACACTATGTGGCACGGATAGTCCACCATACAGCTGCATGTCTGCTTAATAAATAATAACAATAAGGCCCAAACAATAACATTAAAATTTACCACTAGGGGCACCATTTTTCAATACCACTTAATACATGATGTCATCCTACATGTATCTATTAAATCTGACTCTATTTTTAGGTTTTCTCCCCCTTTAATAAACTTACATGCAGTGACAGCCAGTACATGTGGACCGCTTCCATAGGCTAAACTCCTGGTCTTTTTATTACATAAGGATTCAATTTTACGAGGTTCAAAACTGCTGTGGGCATCGCCTATAAAAACAGAACAAAATAACAAAAATAAATTATGACTAGTTTCAATATTTTCTTGGTGAGTAACTTAATGCGGATTTAATTCAATAATACTATATGTCATCACTGGAGCAGGTACCTCAGTGCTTAGGGGTGCTGTAACCCCTGACCTGTATCACCACTCGTCAAACAAACACAATATTATTGTGTATTGTTCATTTTCTGATGTTAGGTCAATAGGATTATGAAATCACCTATCATTGGTCAGCTATATTGTGGGAGGAAAATTGGATAAAACCCACGATCTGCTGTCCAATCTGCTGGTAGCTGGCAGACCAACCGTTACCCACAAACAGACCAAGCTGAACTCAGACTCTAGAAGTGTACGCTCTGGGCCACTCTGCCACGAAGGCCCCCATCATACTCTAGAAGTGTACGCTCTGGGCCACTCCGTCACGCACGCCCCCATCACACTCTAGAAGTGTACGCTCTGGGCCACTCTGCCACGAAGGCCCCCATCACACTCTAGAAGTGTACGCTCTGGGCCACTCCGCCACGAAGGCCCCCATCACACTCTAGAAGTGTACACTCTGGGCCACTCAGTCACGCAGGCCCCCATCACACTCTAGAAGTGTACGCTCTGGGCCACTCTGCCACGCAGGCCCCCATTACACTCTAGAAGTGTACGCTCTGGGCCACTCCGTCACGCAGGCGCCCATCACACTCTAGAAGTGTACGCTCTGGGCCACTCCCCCACGCAGGCCCCCATTACACTCTAGAAGTGTACGCTCTGGGCCACTCCGCCACCCAGGCCCCCATTACATGTACATGTATAATTGAGGAGTGTTACATGTACCACTGTATCTGCAATATATATTTCTGTTAAAAGTAATCACACTGACTGGGACAGGGATATCCACTAAATAAAACCGATACCGGTATATCATCTCATGTTCTAGATATATTCTCAGAGACAAATTTCTAGCTAGATCTGAATTTCAAATTGTTCTGGATAACCTACAGGTTAATCTTGAGAAAAGGCATGAACAGTTTAATTGTGAAGAACGATTGTAGTAAATATGTAACACTTCTGGGAATAAAAACGGGAAGCTAGCTCTGTAGACAGTTACAGCAAAGGTACAGCACATCAAAATTGGGAAAGTTCTGTCCACAAAAAAATAGGGACATCAAGACCGTCACCCTGTCAAAATTTGAGTACCCTATTATAAAATCACGTATAATTTCATCCAGGTATCAGTGTCACTTTTTGGCAAGTTGTGAAAATATTATTGCAAGCAAAAAAACAAATGTATTTTTTTCTGTAAAATTCTGAATCTCCCCAACAGCAACATTGTCATATGATAGCCATATATTATTATTTCAGAGTCATAGCTTAGCTGCGTAGCTTTTAAAGTTGTTATTAAATGATTAAATTTTAGGTGATTTAAGGTTTGGTTTTTTGTTTGATTGGGGTTTTACGCCGTACTCAAGGGTATTTCACTTATCATGACGGCGAAGCCAGTCCAATCGGTAAAGGAAACCACCGTAAACGAAGCTGGCAACATGCATGAGAGAACAAACTCTTTACATAACATTAACAAAACAGGACACCACAACAAATCAGCATCCAGTGCCCCTTAGTTTAGAGAGCACCAGGGCACAGGAGACTCCCATCCAACCACCAGGTGATTTTGGGTAGATAATTACCTAATCCCAGGCAGCTACTACAGTTAGAGCCCATAGCAAAGACATCATCGTCTTTTGTAATGTAGATAGCTTCATTCCCTGAACTCCCAAACACACAGATCTTGTCAATGGAGGCAAGGCTGGAAGGATCCAATACACTGCAGATTGGCCATTTGTCAACAAAACTCACCGACATACTACAGATCACAAAGTCAGTTCAAATAGACCTGAAATGTTAATGAAATGTAAAGTTACACGGTAAAACCTGAGAGATGTGGATATGCACTCCACACACTGAACTCCACACACTGAACTCCACACACTGAACTTCACACACTGAACTCCACACTCTGAACTCCACACACTGAACTCCACACACTGAACTCCACACACTGAACTCCACACACTGCCTAAAACAGACACACCTACATGTACACCTTGCCATTTTCGCTAGCTTGCGTGACAAGTTGAGATTTCAAGCCATTTTGGAAGTTTGCAAGGCGTTATAGGGAGTATCAAAAAGCTCTTAAAAATTAATTATATTCTAGATATACGGTTACTGGTTAATGATCTCAATAGATTGAACGAATCGGAAGTACTAATTACTTCTCATCGTCAGCTAAAACTGGTTGCCAGCAAGACTAAAACATATGGTTAGGCTTTACTTCTGTTGTGTTTCTGCAACCGCTAGTAAGCTACATCACCACGTTTTTCTTTACCTTCTATAAGACCAGATTTCAGGGCAATTTTGAAAGTAAGTCGGTTATAACAGAAAAGATAAGCTTATGCAATATTTTAGTTATACTGTAGACGGTTGACGGATGTTATGTAGATGTTTTGTCCTGTCTTGCATGTTGCCAACATCAGTTACGAAGGTTTCGTTCACCGATTGGGCTGGCACAACGTGATAATTATAAGTGAATTAACCTTGAGTATGGCGTAAAACCACAATCTATCGCACAGATACTGATAGCTTTTGAGCCACTTCTCTCTAGGACTCACCATTCATGGGTTTCTAAGTTTGACTTGGTCCGAGGAGCTTAGACGATAGTTTTGGAGTTATTTTCTGTTGGACAAAACTGGCGTTATCAAAATTTCAGAAAAACAGAAGGTCTGGTCTGTCAGTCGAATTGGGTTGGACTAGAATATATTTGTAAATAAATATGCTTCCGTTCCAGTAACAGTGTCAAGACCGAGTATTGAAAGAAGGCACTTGGACAGTTTGAGATCATTAAAAAACAAACAGTTACCGTTCTGACTATTGAGGCAGCTTTAATTATTTCTGTGCCCTTTCGATATCCACCAGTAAGCCTACCATTACACCACAGTTTAACTTCACTTTTCACATTCATTCAATCTCCTTGTCATCAACCGGAAGTTTACAATGAAACGGAGAATTCGATTGGCTCCGAATAGAATTGGTATAAAGTTCAGCCAATAATAAGTAAGTTACTGGCGGGAAGCATGAGACTGACAGTTTAGTGTTACATGTACAACAACCACAGGCGCCTGGTAACATGTCTTCGACAAAAATAAAAGCAGATTTTAACGATAAAGATGGTTCTGCTCCCAAGAAACCGTTTGGCCATTGGAGCCAAGGTCTGTTAGCATCGATGGAAGATCCAGAGTTAAGGATAGATGTTGATGATAAGGTTGTTATTATAAAGGATAAATATCCCAAGGTAATTACATTATTGTGTGTGCAGTTTTCGTACAATGTAATACAACAGCATCCAAACACAGCCTCCTTCTGATTTCGCTGTTGACTGTCAGATATCAGTTCAAGTCTTACAATAACAGGCTCAATAACTTTGGAATTTACTGTTGAAATCATTTGCACCGCTGATAATGATTGTTTGTGATAATGATGAGCCTAGTCTAAACTGCCTAGCCAATCACTCAATTTGGAGACTTAAGGTTCGGCGTCTCAAGGTGCGCAAAAGTCGTTATGCAAAAACTCCAACAGCCTGTTTATATTTAAAATCACAAAATATCTCTTGTTGGAGTCCTTAATTCTTAAAGAACTACCACCTAGCTCTAAAGATCGTGTCTGGTTTCTTTCACTTAAAATTTCATAAATGTATTGATTTTGGAATGCTCTTTTCTAGTTATGTGAATAGGTAAGCTAGACTGCATTTGCTTGGAAAGTTTTTCTGAATTTGAAGAAGTTTTCCTCACTTTTTGTTTCTTTTGAACACAGGCTACACATCATTATTTGATCTAACGAAAGAAACACTAGCCAATCTGAAAAGTTTGAATGAAGGTCACACAGAATTGCTAGAGCATATATATGCACAAGAAAGAAGAAGAAATTGTAGAAAAGTAAGCTATACAAGTCTTTCTATTTTAAAAGAACTTCTGATTACTATTTATATACAATTTTTATGAAATTCACTACTTTGCTTTTAATTTTGTTTTAATTGAACAAATGGTTTGTAGAAACTAGTTGATAAAATAATATAATATAAAATATTTTGTTATTTTTTTTGTCTCGACTTCTATATGCCTCCTTAAGAAGAAAATCTAGTTACATGTATGTTGTTATTTGCATCATATGTTGTTAGTCGCATAAAATTCAAGCATTCAGTTTTGATTGGGCAATTCAGCAAATTAGTATCCTAAGATTATTTTAATGGTATTTCTTTGTTTAAATTTATAATTCTTTATATATATTTTGTTTTTACCAGATTAGATGACAAGCTCACTTATCGACTTGGATATCAATCACGCAGTACCTAGTATGGGGTAAGAAATTAGATGTGTCTTTGCATGACCACACTCACTCAAAAGTTGCTTACAAAGTTAATTCTAGTTGGTAAATAACCCGCATGTGTAAATGATTTTGAATTGGATTGTTTGTTCTCAAATGTTGTACTGACTGCCTTCAGTTGGGGAATGTACATTATACTCCTGTTAAGATGATTGATGCTATTGAATTTCACCAAATCTCTGGCACTAGTATGTCCGCAATTGCGTTTTTTATTTGGTAATCACACACTGTAACTTGAAAACAAATAATTCACTGATTAGCTTCAAACTTGGAATTTAGTTAATATGATGGTTTGTATTGCATTCCACCAAATTTTTATACGAGACTCAACTCCCCCTGAAAATCAATAAATCCTGAATACATCAGTGAATGCTACTTTGTTAATGGTTTCTACAATCCAGGTAGTATAATAAGTACACAAATTACCTGTAGTATACAAAGTTGTCGCTAATTTATTTTGTCTAAAGTCATATGGAAGGGGCTCGCTGCCAAAAGTCTGTGTCTAAATGCCTTATGCTATGTCGTTTGAAGACATTCAAACTGCATATTTCGACTAACTTGTGCATGTTATGTGACTATATTGGCTTGTTGCCTTGGATAAATTGCGTTCGTCCTGGCTGATTTGCTCGCCTTGTGTACAGAGTTGGTAACATAGCAGATTTACCCACATAACAGACTTTGCCACATAGCTTTTTATAGTTTGATGCTATATTATGGTGTTGGGGGACGCTCGTGCAATAGATTAAGACACTGGATTCTCCCAACACGGAAATGATGCGCCAATAGTAATGAAATGTGTAGTCACGTTAGTGCTCTTGCTGTTGGAAAGATAATGTTCTTTCAGTGCTAAGTATGACAGCATGAATATATTATCTGGAAACATACTGCCCTTAGCCAGAGGGCCTGTAACTAGGAGGCCTACTGTTACGTAGTCACCTCGCCCAAATAGAAACACTCATTGCCACGATATTATTTCCCTTGACCAATCTTAATAAATGAACAAAGAAATAAAACTGGAATTTCAAAAAATTACCAGTTTCACAGAAAAGGTTCAAGGTTTTTTAGGACAATTTTTAGTTTGTGCATTTAAGGCCTTTGTACAATGTATATATTTTTGTATAAATTTAGAGAAAGAAAATTTTGCTTGCCTCCATCGATATAGCCTACATGTACAAAGTGGGTGCCCTGGAGCTCTCTGAGCTAAAGGGCATCAGGAAATCGATTTGTTGTGTGGTGTCCTGTAAATATATAATGACATTTTCTATGTTGCCTACGTTGCTTAATGTTGGATTCCTTCACCTAGTGGGCTAGCATACCATCTTATAAGTGAAATAACTTTATGTACGGCTTAAAATCACAATTAATCAATCACTATTTACTCAGAGAAACCTGAGCAAAAGGAATTTAAAAAAAAGTAAAATGGATTGTCAATTTGGTCAGTTTTGGCATACATTGCCACAACAGCATACAACAGCAATCAAATCGGCAGACCAATATAATATTTATTGGTTATATTTGAAATATGGTTCAGGTCAGTCAATTTAGACTATAAACATACACAGACTTTGGACAGCCAGTCATCATTATTGTCGGTGGCGAAAAAACAAAACTATGTGGATGTTGATATCTTTAAGGCGGTAAAATCTTCCACAGAGAACTGTCTGATGGTAATGTAAAGTGCAACCATACATATAAAGCTTAATAAGATTTCATACAAGTGTAGATAGATTGATACTTTAAGTAGCATAAACTAATTTGATCTTCCTATTCAGTGATCTCTACTGCTACATGTATGGTTGCTATTTTGTACTCTTAAATTTTGACCAGACAGTCTAAATGTGTAAGAACAATAGATAGGGTATAATTAAAAATAATATTTTTATTATAAAAAGCATTGTTAAAGATTTAGTTTATTTTAGTACGTGTGTTGCTAAATTAGATAATAAAAAAACAGTCAGTAAAAAGTGAATTTTTCGTGAAATCAAATAAGAATAATTATTGATATGCCAATGTGAATTAACACATGGTTATGTTATTTTTGTAGGTGCTTATGAGAGAGCTGTGAAAAAGACTGAGATTGTGTACAGAGATAATGTGATTTAAATATCCATGAAAAGAAGGTATGTTTTTGCGTTAAAGTTGTCACTTTACTGCATGCTAGAAAAAAAAAAGGCCTGGTCACTTAATTCTATGTTGTGAGTATGATAGGGCAAACTACTTATACTGTAACGTAAGCATTGCTTCTTGTTGGTTGACAGAAAACTATTCATGTACTTGTAAAATTGCTTACCTTTACAAAAGATATTATTTCAAGCAGATAAATATGTAAATCCAGAACTTGTGAGATAAACTACTCACTGACAACACTTTTTTGTTCATGTAGCTTTGTTCCATAGTGTTTGATAAAAGCCATTATGTCCCTGATATAAACACAACATTGTACCTTTGATTAGTTATTCTTAGGCGAATAAAAACAACCCCGCAGGTTTTCTGATTCAGATCCCAGTCTTCTTCCAGGAACCACAACTCCTGAAACTATAATATTGTTAATTGTAATACACATTAATAAAATGCCTGCAGTTATAATATTTCAAACAGCTGCCTATGACATAGTATGATTTGGCAGGCTATACACATCTACATGCTATTAAAGTAGTTACCTATTTCAACCTTAGAAACTATGTTTAGCGTTATATCATTTGATATAATAATCAAGGCTGTTTCTCTACTTACATGTATAACACTTTTCAAGACATAAACACTGTTGTGCAAGAAATTACATTTAAAGTTAACCATTTTGTGTGTGATTTTCTTGTAATGTCAGTATTGTTAAAATGTTTGGCTCAGCTCTACTCTACTTGTTTTTAGGCAATTATTCCATGTGTATATGGTAAGCATACCTGATTCAGTTCAATGTTTGTCACAAATATTTCATTCTGATTTTAGGTGGAATTAAAAGAAATCTGCACTAAGAAGGATGTTAAGAGGTCAGTTATAATGGGTGTTTGGTGGAATGGACAGGGATAGCAATCAAGCGAAAACAGGCAGCTGAAAAATATAAATGTTATGTTCTTCTGTACAAGTATATAAATGACAAGCATTTATGTTAAGCATAGCACTTTTATCATATTGAAGCAATATGATAGTTTTGAGGTATGATGTTACAATAACAGAGTGCCGTCCCCTTGTAAAATGTGTGGTATAAACAATATTGCAAGTTATGTTATTAAAATAACTGTTGTCCTATGAGTTGCGTTTTCTATAGCTTGGAAAATTATTTGCAAAAGTAAACATGTTATCACAATATATTTCCGACATACTTCCATTTAAGGTAAAGACAGTTTGCTGCATCTTGCCAAGTTGCCATAAAGTATCATCATTTCTCAAAAAGATAACTTTCTGTTGTCATCAGATCATTACAAGGCTATACTTTTAAGTTTCAATAATCTAACATCATCAATTGGATTTTTTTCCTCAGAACACAATTTTATATTTCCACTTTTGCTAAATTAATTCTAGGACATTCATACAACAGGCCAAATCACTCATGAATCTAGTCCATGTAATCCAGCACATCATATAGATCAATTGTGACTTCTTGCAGTGTAAATTTGACTAATTGCACCATGTATTATGTCATGTGTTAGTCGTATCTTTGAAATATTTTATAATACTTGCAGAATATTAAAAATCTAATTTGTATTCCACACATGTATCATATGTTTGAAACAAATTTATCAATTTTTGAAGTAGATGTGTAATGGTCAACCATGTCCAACCTGGTAAACAGTTGGAGAGATATATAGGAGATAATTGGGCGCAGTTTTATTTTGGAACAAAGTTCATACACCTAGAGTTTTACAAGACATTGGGTCAGTGATATTTCTCCTGTTCTTGAAAAAAGTAAATGAGGGAAAAAAATTCTTTATGAAGAATAAATTCAATATTTTCTGTAGTTCAAAAACTCAAAAACTAGTGACAAAGTCTTCTAAATCATAACTTTTGAGAGTACATGTAATTATGTTTTAAATTGTTTTTAGATAGAACAGTTCTGTTTTCAAAGTCGGTTTGTTTGATTGGGATTTTACATCGAACTTAAGGTTATTTCACTCATGACAGTGTGTTAGCCCAATAGGGAACGTTAACAACCCCAAACAACAATGTCACAAGACAACACAAGAGATTTACAAGATGAAAAACAGAAGACAACAAAGCATTGGCTTTTCTTATGCCCCTTTACGCTTAGATAAGAGAACACCAGGGCACAGAAAGCTTCCACCCAACCACCCACTGTCAGACTTTGAAAAGCCTGTCTGGAAGATACCATCTCATATGTGTGAATTTTCAGGAATGTACTCATACAAGTCAGGAAATTATAGCCTTCTAAAAATGTTTAAAATCTGCAAATCATGACTGCCTGCACGAAAAGACCCTTGGGGTGTTCTGTTTCCATAAAAATGTGACTATCTGCAATACACTAGTCCACCCAAAAGATAGACCAGATACAGTAAAACAAAGTTGGTTCGTATACGGTATAAAGTGTGACGCCGTAGACTGTTCGAATAAATATGTAGTGGAAACCCAACAGCCACTTAAGCAACGCCTATACCAATACCGTAGTTCAAAAAGTGACGGAAACGATTCCGCTGTGTTCGTGCATACGTTGAACACAGGTCACACCATTTCTAATGACTGTGTCAAAATTCTAGATGAAGAAAAAAGGTGGTTTAAAAGGGGAGTTAAAAGAGGCTTTTTGGGCCAAAATAGAGCAACCGTCATTAAACCGTTATGGTGGTTTAAGATTTGACCTTTCGAGGGCTTGGGACAGCTCTCTTAAATGTGTTTCGACAAAATTATTGAAACAGTATTTTTTCTATAGACCTATCAGTCTTAGTATTTGTTTTTCTCCAATAACTAAGTACCTATTCTTTAAATGTTTACTCAGAAATTTCACAGTTTTTGACTTATCCAGTGTAAAGGTTAATTAAATAATTTTAGTTTTCAATTGTTCTTAGTTGAAACAGCTAGGTTTGAGTGAACATGTACATTGCAGGGTTTTTTTAAAAAAGCATGCTTTTACAGGCGAATTTTTCTCACACCCAAGCTGGTAGCTATGTACATTGTCTAGTGGATATATATAAATGCAAAGTGTAGCAGCCATTTGTACTCTGTTGAAGGCTCCAGGTTGGAGTTGCAATGTCAGTGTTAATAAAATCGTTTGTCCAGTTGACCAGATTTATGTCTATTATTGTATCAATGTTGTAATTAGGTTAAATGCAACGTTACCTTTCCACAACCATGCCATAACGTAGCGGATCTTTACGTTGCTACAACTTTCGTGTCTAACGTGTTAATACACGTTTTGTCAACATTGTTATTAGGTGCAAGTTCAAGTGAAGTTTATTTATAGACGATGACATTGTAGGGTCTATAAAACGTTACCTATCCAGAACTATGTCACAACGTGGCTCAGTTTATGTTGTTACATCGTTAAACTACAACGTCTGATTTCACATTTTGACAACGTTGTAATTACGTTGTTCAAAACAGTTCAGTTTAAGTTGTTACAACATTAAACTACAACGGCTCATTTAACGTTTTGACAACGTGATAATTTGACAACGTGATAATTACGTTGTATCAAATAGTACCAATTTACAACCAAATCACAACGTAGGTAGGCATATGTTGCATTAACGTTGTAATTTGGTTATTCTACAACGTTACCAATTTACAACTAATATGAAATTAGGTGCCACCTAAAGGCGAGTGCAAAGTCAAAGGTTTTAGACCGCCCACTAATCTTTATTGAAATCCCGTAGCTTTTGATTTGATAGTTTCCGATAAAAGTGACCATGCAGTTCCCCGCTTATACAAAAATATACATGTATACCTGGATTCAATAAATATATATACTCAAACTTAAAGGCTTCATGCGGGTGGTTGGGTGTAAAAAAAAACCAACAAAAAACCATCATCTGAGCTCTAATGAGTAAGTGGGAGTCTACTGTGCTCTCTGAGCTAATGCGGGGGACACACGAGCGAATATAATCGTCTGATCGCCAGCGAAAGTTGTCGTCCGACTTGAGCGCGCACACGTGGCGATTGACCCAGCGATCCGGAGTAGTTTTTCCCT
>JAVFBZ010020506.1:0-11552 GCA_032466195.1 Katharina tunicata | reverse complement strand
AGAATATGAGATAATTTCTCGGCTTTAATTGGTCGATATCCCTGTGCCAGTGTGATTACTCTTGACAAAAATATATACACGAGGCAGTTATTACATACAGATGGAATATCGAATTGCTGTTAATTCTGTGATCAACTCCGAAATGTCATCACCAATTAACTGGATTCAAGTCAACGACACAGATAGTAATATACTGCACCGTTCTTTGGTAGACAAAAACCCTAATAACCCGTTTTTAATTTCCGAATGTATAAAATTTAACGTTTTGAACAACTCTGAGCAGGAAATGTCTCGGATTTCAAAAATCTGTTTATTTTATCCTATGATGCCTAATAATTAACGACTTCTGAATTCGATTGTAGTCGTGTTGGGATTTTTTTTTAATCAGCCTGCAACAGATGAGTTAAGTTGGCACAGCATTAACGGATCCAGCCACGCCCCGTCGGCACTTCTATCACAAGAATTTGGGAAGCAGCTGGTGCTGAAGTCAAAAGTGTTAATTATGTCCATTTTGTTTCATTTTATTCAGCATCCATGTTATTGTAGTTTTATATTTTATTAATTTCTTTATCTTTATCATCATTATTTTGTTACTCTTCATTAGAAATACTGCACTTTGCAACAGATAAATGCTATACGCTATACTAGTTTTAATATAGAATAGTCCTACTTCGGGCTAATTTTATATTCCTATCCTTTAATATTCAATAACGTCATCAAAAAGTGAGCAGGGATTAAACTATCCTAGATAGTTTGTTGTTAACAGCAGTTCGGAAAAAACAAGTTAAATAATATATTGGGTCGTTTAAAAAATTACATCACGTTTATCTTTTTGTGTTTTGAGTTGGTCAAAACACCCGCTGTGAAGAAAAACCTGCTTTCGTCGGGTCATTTTCTGTCTTTCCAGCTGTCACATTCTCGCAGGAGACGGTCACGTGACTCTTCCTTTAAGTGTCCATGTTGAATCTGTGAGGTCCGGTTTGTGACAAACTGTTGGATTTTCTCGCTGTGTGTTGTATCTCTAGAAAACTCTAGAGATAAAAGTTCAACAGAAACAACAAAATGGGTAGTAAGTATAGTTTAAAATTTATAATAGATAAGTTTTATTTACATCGATCAGTATTTTCTGTACAAAACTAAAACCGGTCTCGGCTGTGTTTTGACTGAACACGTATACGCGTGCCCTCCAATGCTTACGTGGCTCTTAATCTACCAGGCCTAATCAAAAGAACTTTGTTTATTTCACTTAGAATTTCAAAACATGAGATTTTCTGAGATGATTTTCTCGATTGTAATGGCTGATGAATGTTAATTTTTCTTGTTTCAGTAAAATTTTTGGAATTCGTCCGGCCTTTCTGTGCAGTTTTGCCAGAAATAGCTAAACCTGATAGAAAGGTATGTATGAAACTTGGTTGAAATTATTCATGATTTTTAGGTAATTACAATTAAATAATTGTTTTTTAATTATTATAGCGATCGAGAAAGTGTTCTATTTTGGCTATATAACACCAGATGTTTTAAGAGTAATATTCATTATTGAGGTTTCCACTGTAAAACATAAACATGGTTCACCAACAGCTGCTCAATACATCATGTAGTAAAATCACTGATTAGATTTTATGTATGAAAACTTGAATAAACTTTGTAATTTTGGATGACTTATTGCACCAAAAATGACCAAGCAATAACAAATAAAGATTTAAATGATACATACTAAGTAGCTTGTAAAACTAAATCAACAAGTTAGTTGTAGCTGAAAGGCCTACATGTATACATTTGTGACTGTTTAGATTTTAATGTTAACAGTGAATCAGGTCCAAATGAATGCAGGGCTATTTTTCTTTACAACCCTTTAGAGGCTTAGACTCTTTATAAAAGAAGTGGTGTGTGACATATTGTAATATTAAAATCTGATTGAACATCTCAATTTATGGAAAAGCCATTGGGGAATCTTAATTTCAATGTTTTCCGCATATTGCAATTTGTAATCTCTAAGAGTGGCTTAATACAATAGTACTGTGAATTCCTGTATCAGTTTGAAAAGTTAGATTTGGATGCTAAGCTAAAAAATACACGCTGTTTCTCTTTTATTTTTTTGATAGAGTTAACATACAAAAGACCTAATTCTTATCTAACAAACACATTTTCCAGGGCATACTGAAACCTATTTTATCACAAAATGTTTGTCTTAGAATGGAAACTCTTGTAAAGAGTAATGGTTACATTTACTGAATTAATCTATTGCATCAGCCAACATCCTTTGCCGTAAAGCGAGTGCACCTTGTTTGTTTACATCCAAAGCTGATCTAAATGACTAAGCTGCATGTATCAAAGATAATAAATGCAGAGAAAATATAAAATAAAGACATTTTCTTTGACATTCATGAATGGTTGAATGGGAGCCACTTTGCTAAGGGGTGCAGGAAGCAGATTTGTTGTGGTGTCCTGTTTTTCGTCTTGTAAATGTATTGTAACGTCTTCAATGTTGGCAGCGTTGATTAGGGTGGCCAGCCGCAAAATAAGTGAAATAAGATTAAGTATGGCATAAAACAAACAATCTGTGACATTCATAACATTTAATATCTTGAAACTGATAAATAGATATTTGCCAGTGGTTGGTACAGCTTCTCGTTGATGAGTGAAAATTCTAAACTGGAAGCATGGCATAAGATTCCAATCAGATAGGTGTAAGCAAACCGTAAAGTGATTTAAACCAAAGTTTATTTTAACTGGCGGCTTACTGGCCTATCTATCTTCATTGTTTTATGGTGAACAAATTGATTTAATAAAGGACACACAATAAACTGCGCAAATAGACTGACACATAAACCTTACCAAGGGACTAATCCTAATAGATATTGATCAAAGTAGAGGGCTGTTAAAACAAATAAGAAAACCAAACTACAGACTCGCCATAACTATTTCTATTAATATTATTGTACAAAATCAAAAGAGTCTAAAACAGGAAATTTCAAGACCACATCATTCAATAAGGAAACATGACACTTACGGCAGATCACCAATGGGGTATAACCAGTATCTATTGACTGAAGTTCTTACTTTCAAATACTCTTTAAGCATCGCACCCTCTGACTAAGGGCAGTATGTTTCCAGATTATATTCATGCTCTCAAACGTATCACTGGAGGAACATTATCTTTCCAACAGCGATATCAATTAAGTGACTTCACATGTTGGTTGTGAGTTGCCGTTTTCTGTTGGAATACACCGCCGTCATTTAAGTGAAATACCCTTGAGCACGGCGTTAAACACCAATAAATCAATCAATCTTTAAGCATCGCCTTCTTTATTTTTTTTTTCAGATTCAATTCCGAGAAAAAGTACTATGGACAGCAATCACTCTGTTTATTTTCTTGGTCTGCTGCCAGGTATGTGACAGATTATGTTATCAAACAGTTTGTTTACACTCTTCCTCTTTAACATTTCTTATCTTACAGAAATTTTACTGAATATTTATTTACGAGCAATTATATACAAAAAAATAAGATGTGTAAAAATAGGTCCTGTCATCTTTTTCTTTGAAATCAAGTTTAACAATCATTTGGAATTCAAGTTGATAAACTATAAGAATAAGATCATTTGCTCTTTACAGTGATTTAAACTCATATCTTTGCATCATTTCCATGGCTGAATTGCCAACCAAACCTCTATTCTTATTAATAAGATTTTCTTCTTATTTGGTCTATTTGGTTTAGTCTGCACTCTTTAATTCTAGAAATATCCCTGTAAAATGGCAGGTGGGAGTCCAAAAGAAATCTGTCCAGGTCCTGCTCAGATTTCTCCCCAATTGCTAATTAAACCACTATTGTATAAGTGCTATTTCCACACCTAGCAAATAAATAAGCGCTGTAATAATGACATGTTGTAATAAACAGTACACTGTTCTATGGAAGCCAACATCTTTATTTAGTAGCAATGTAATGTTTTGGTCTAGGCCTTAAAACTCAGATTAAGAATAGGGTTAGGATCTAAACCTAAATGTTGCATTGTTACTTAATAAAGAAGTCATCATCCATAGAAAAGTGTACTGTTTATTATGTACTTCAACTTCTAAACGCCTATTAAATAAGTTATGACAGGTTTTATAGATAAAGCTACTCGCAGCCAGAGTCAGTTAATAAAATATCTGATTTTCATATTAAATGTTTTTGTTTTGTGCTTTCAGATCCCGTTATTTGGGATCATGTCTTCAGACTCTGCAGATCCATTTTACTGGATCCGTGTCATCTTGGCTTCCAACAGAGGTATGCAATTTTTCTTACATTAAAAATACAGTAAACGTATGTAAACCAACAACACACTGGACCACAGAAGCGTGTTGATTAAGACTGTGTCAGGTAGCAATACACAGAAACAAAATATGAAAGGTTTACAAAACACAAGAAAGACATGTTTGATTTTGAAAGAGATGCTTTGTTTTATTGTTGACAAGAAATTTATAAGTTTGATCAAAAAATTTAGAAATGAACAATGTTCTGCATCCAGGCTATGATATTACGAAATTTGCAATTTAAAAAATTAACAAAAATTGTTTGAGGTTTCGTAGTTTTCTCTGCTACAATCATTAAAAATCACTTGCTAAAATTTAATCATAAAGAGTTCAATGACAATTGAAGAGTCCCTTAACCGAATAACACTATTTGAGAATTACTGCCAATTTACTCTCTACTTTTTCCCAAGGCTATTTCCAAACTTTTAACCAACTTCAAAAGCTATAACATTTGATGATCATATTATCATTGCTTTTGGGTAGCCTTTGTCATTGCCTGGTGACCAAGTTTTGGGCTTTAATTCTAGTATTCTGCACAAGTTATAAAACATTTGCCAGCTGTTAAAATGATCAATGAAAATTTGAAATAGAAGATAAAAAGTGTGCAATAGTATTCCATGTCAAAGATCACATTTAGCAAAACCAAATTTAATAAATGTTTTGTTCTCATTTTGAATATGAACACTTTGATTGTTACATTGGTTAAACATATCGTGAAATCCCAACCAGGGCCTGAAAAATATAAATCTAGAAACAATGACATTTTAATCATATCTATGTGGTCTGTGGTGTATCTAATCAGAGTTGTTTCCCTTTGTCCACAGGCACATTGATGGAGTTGGGTATAACACCTATCGTAACATCAGGTCTCATCATGCAACTTCTTGCTGGAGCTAAAATCATTGAAGTTGGTGACACCCCTAAAGATAGAGCACTTTTCAATGGCGCCCAAAAATGTAAGTTTATGCTATTTTAATTTTTTTTCTTTGTATGATTATTTTAGTGAAATAATCCCAACAAGACATAATCCCCAGTCGGTGAAATGTGTGACTTACATGAAATTAAATTAATTATCATTAAATTGCTGTATAACACTAACATTTCTTCGAGCAAGAAAACAAAATCTAATCAATCTAGCCCACTGGTCAAGGGCAGTTTGTAGAGAGAAAAATTGACCTGTCGCATAATTGTAACACTTCAGTGACTTAACACTCTTACAGTTGTGTGAATGTTGTCCTCTATTTTTGAAACACACTCACCTGATGTAAAGGAAATAGTGTATGGTGTATATTAATCAACCGACCCCCAATCGTTTGTATGTTTCAGTGTTTGGAATGATAATCACAGTTGGCCAGGCTATTGTATATGTAATGACCGGAATGTACGGAGACCCTGGTGAGATCGGCATGGGAGTCTGCCTTCTCATTGTTATCCAGGTAACACAATACAGAATCAATTTTTACATGAGGTGTCGCACCCACTCTATATTCCATTGTACAATGGTGCAAATAAAGAATCCTAATTTCTTGGTTTAGGTTTGTAAATTTAAAAGAAATTAATTATGTGTTCAGTTTTCTTGACTGTCAACATATCTATTAGAGATGATAACGGAATTATCTCACAAACATCTCACAGTTTTTTTTACTCAATTTCATGATAATCTGTTTCTTTTATATTTTGTTCATCATGGTATATTTATCTCAACAATTTATATAGATGATGTCTGCCCTCCGCTACACACGGCTTCCTCTCTCATTGGTGCTTGTGTAGCCTTTCTTTAAGTGAAATAACCTGCGCTTCACCTTAAAAATGACAATCAAGCCGAACTGTTGTTACACTCATTGTTTTTATTTGTAGTTGTTTGTGGCCGGTTTGATTGTGTTATTGTTGGATGAACTGCTACAGAAGGGTTATGGTCTGGGGTCTGGTATCTCACTATTTATCGCTACAAATATCTGTGAGACAATCGTCTGGAAAGCCTTCAGTCCTGCTACTGTCAACACTGGAAAAGGTAGAAACAAAATATATTTATTGTAGCGGGAAATAAGCAAAGCTGAAACATGTGCTTCAGCATTACATCTTTAAAATAAATAGCGTACAGAGGCTATGCCAGATAGTTGCTTCAAAATATCTATTTCCTGTAAAAACAATTTTTTTTGACTTCAAGAAGAATGTGTGATAGTGAATGTGAATTTGTCAGAAGGAATCGATAGCTTTTCCTATATAAATTTGCTCTGTCCAACTTTACCAACTAGATTAATCTGTATTTTTGTTGTACTGTGTGAAAAATGAATTATCAGACTTGTTCTTTTTTATGACTTTCCCTTTTTAGTTACTTACCTGCAATCTAACTAGCAATGTACCAAGATTTCCGCTACACTTGCTGGCAGGGTTGTCAAAAGTGCTGTGTAACCGCAAATCGCCATGACTTAGCGAACCAAAAAAGTTCACCTTTTCGATGCCTGTGTAACCATGGATTAACTGTACTGTTGAACTCAAAGATTCTTGTTATAATTATTATGCTCTGTTTGAATTTCTCCAGGTACTGAATTTGAGGGAGCTATTATTGCGCTGTTCCATCTGTTGGCAACTAGAACTGACAAAGTGCGAGCTCTCCGTGAAGCTTTTTACAGACAGAACCTGCCGAATCTCATGAACCTGATGGCAACAATCTTGGTCTTTGCTATCGTCATATACTTCCAGGTAGGTAAAGCTCTTAGACCTCTTTCCGCTGCTTGGGCGGTTAGAATATATGTAGAGACTTCACTCAACTAGTGAGAAATTAGAACACATGTACTTGGCTATCCCCATCATCAGGTATAGGTAGGTGGGAGCCTCCTGTGCCCTGGCGCTCTCTGAGCTAAAGGGCCTCGGGAAGCCGATTGGTTGTGGTGTCCTGTTTTTGTCCTGTAAATGTATTGTGGCGTCTTCTATGGGTCCAGCGTCGCTAAGGGTGGTTTTCTTTCACCCATTGGGCTTGCACACCGTCATATAAGTGAAATAAACTTAAGTATGGTGTAAAACCCCTATCAATTTTCCGGTATAGTGGTAACTGCAAAGATTCCATGTACAGAAAGGTTTGTGTATAGTGAAAAGAACAGAACGTGCAGTGTGGCAACTCGTGAAAAAAAACATGCAATAGTAGGGGGCAAGCCATTCAGTCATATAAATGCAATAGAAAAAAACATATATAGCGACATGACTCTTGTTTGCCCAAACATATTGTAGGGTAAAATAGTCTTGTA
Organism: Katharina tunicata; assembly: GCA_032466195.1. Lineage (NCBI taxonomy): Eukaryota > Metazoa > Mollusca > Polyplacophora > Chitonida > Mopaliidae > Katharina > Katharina tunicata. The sequence continues at coordinate 4,017 of JAVFBZ010020506.1, read as the reverse complement.
CAACCAGAGCAGAGGGGGCACATGCTGCTTGTTGAGCACTATTTTACCTATCTCGTCAATCAATCCTTCACAATAAGGTTATGGTTTCAATCTGTCCTATAGAACACAAATGTGGGTTACTAGGAAGAGTCAAGTTGATCCTTCCTGTGCCTAATCTTGTTTGACTCGCTACCGGTACCATCATATAAGTGAAGTGGTCTTAAGTATTGCATTCAATACCATATCTGAAAAAAAAAACTAAGGACTATCACCTGATATTTATTATGTAACTGTATAGGCTTTGACTGTGAGTTGTTATTATTTATTTAGGGTTTCCGTGTGGATCTACCAATCAAGTCTGCCCGTTACCGTGGACAATACAGCTCTTATCCAATCAAATTGTTCTACACCTCAAACATTCCCATCATCCTTCAAAGCGCTCTAGTCTCCAATTTGTATGTTATCTCCCAGGTAAGGATTACTTTTTATTCATGTGTTATTAACATTGCCATATATACTTTATTATATGATTTTCCAATTGGATCTTGGGTCCAACCGCATCGTTAAAAAGGACTTTCACCTTAAAATTCTACTTTACCTTAATATTTTACAATTGTTTTCTTTGTGATGGGAGTTGTTTAGACATCACAAATTGTGTCAGCTAAGCTAAGTTAACTCTAATTAGTTTTAACCTTATTATGAATTGTCAAAATAAAGAAGAAAAAAAGGGTTGTTTGAAATTAATACAATAATAAAATAGAGCTACCCCTTTTATTTTTTTGTTCTGTAGCTTTACATCTGAATTTGTTACAATATCCTATTAACGGCTCCATTCACTTATTTTTTCCAGATGCTTGCTACAAAATTCAGTGGAAATTTCTTTGTAAATTTACTTGGAGTCTGGGCTGTAAGTATTACATGTGTAACTTTGATTGATAATCTAACTAAATGAAATACCAGATAAAATGAAAACCCAATGGGTCGTTATTTTAATATCTTTTTTCAAATAACAAATTTGTTAAAAACAGTGTTTCTCTTTTTGTCTTCTAATATATTACTTTTTTTCTCACTGTGTATGACATATATTCTGACGTTGCTGTAAACTACCTTTTGTACTCAATAAAAAAAAAGCAATATTTTACAAGACAAGACTGTAACAATAATCTCTCTTATTTCATCAGGATGTTGGTAGTGGTGGCCCAGCAAGGTCTTATCCTATAGGGGGGTTATGTTATTACTTCTCGCCCCCTGAGACGTTAGGTCATGTAGGAGAGGATCCTGTCCATGCTGTGCTTTATATTATCTTTATGCTCGGCTCCTGTGCCTTCTTCTCCAAAACGTGGATTGAAGTGTCGGGTGCTAGTGCCAAAGATGTAAGTATATAATTATCTCCCTTGGATTAAGACTAAGCGTCTTTGACAGTTGCCTTCCTTGGGTGACGTTTTAGGGTTGTGCACTGTTATGATGGTGGGAATATTTAAACACTCCTCTCACTTGATATAGCTCTATGAGAGTAACCTTTAAAAAATATCTTGAACCATTTCATTTCTAAAAAAAATAATTTTACAGAAAAATCATGCTCTCCCTCCCTAACAATATACATCGGCCTAAAATTCTAGAAAACGGGTGTTGAGTATAGTAAAAATAATTCCAGGGCTTATATTAACAACTGCACAAAGTTCCAAGTACCAGCTGACTTGTATCTTATTTTGACTTCCATTGATTTCCAGGTTGCTAAGCAGCTGAAGGAGCAGCAGATGGTGATGAGGGGTCATCGGGAAAAATCAATGATCCATGAACTCAACCGTTACATCCCAACTGCGGCTGCTTTTGGGGGTCTCTGTATCGGAGCTCTTTCTGTTATGGCTGACTTTATGGGTGAGTTTTTTTTATTTCTATGGCATTTGTTATTTGATGAAATGGCTTCATCCACTTTGGTTTGTTTTAATGGAACTATTTATAAGCAAATGCAAACATCAAGCATATGCTCACAAAATAATGTGGGTATATTAATTGAATTTTGCAGTAAAATACATAGTAGTTTGGATAGTGTAAAAGAGATGGATGGTTATTGTGATTTATACCCTTGATCACAGCGTTATACACTGGTCAAATAAATAAATATATCTTGTGATGTATAGTCAGTAAAGTCAGTAAAGTACTAAACAAAGCTCAAACGTCTCTAATTGGGAGGTTTGACTTCAGTCACCCCTAATTCTGAGACCTCTTTCATTTAGTATTCTGCAAAGGTCTTTTATAGAGGAAAATATGCAGCTTCACATTTTCAAGCCCTACTGATGTCTCCCAATAGCATGTTACACTACTTGTCCATGTCTCAATTTATTTCAAATGAAGCCTCTGAAGAAGGGCAGTATATTTCAAGTTTACATTTCAAGACTTGAGGTGACTTCACATTATTTGGTTGTGTTTGTGTCAATTCTTATTGTTGGGAAACACAAATGTCATATATATCCTTGATCAATTTTTATAACAACAAAAATCAATCAATTAATCAATCGTGTTTATTTTTCTAGGGGCTATTGGAAGCGGAACTGGTATCTTACTGGCTGTGACTATAATATATCAATATTTTGAGATCTTCGTCAAGGAACAGAGTGAAATGGGAGGCATGAGCACATTGTTATTTTGAAAACTGTCCAATTTATTTAATTTTAAAGCAATTTTTTCATCATTTTTTGGACCCTCAACTAAAATACAAAGACAATGTCTTCGACATGACATGGGAATATTTTTTCAGAAAGTTATTTGTGAAAAAAATTTCATATTTATAGTTAATTAATTTTTACAGTTCATTTGTAAAATTGACTCTTAAGAAAGTTGATTGTGTAAAGGATGAAAAACTTTGACTACTTAGTTATTTTATGTATGCCTCTTGTAATACAATATCACTGTTCTGTAAGTTTGTAACTGTCTACTGCAGAATTTGTGTTTTTTCTGATTGAACCAGTTTTTTGTTTTTTTAAAACCTGGTCAATTGGAGAAAGTGAAAATGTTTATGGTGGAGTTTTGGTGTCAAGAAAGATTGATTGGCTTGGTTGTTTACACTAAGCGCCCTAATTGACATTGCCTTGAGGCAAGGGAAGTAACTCAAGTTTAATATGAAAGCACAACAAATTAATTTTTGTACAGTCAAGACATATTTAATTAAAATTTGTGTTGGCATTGGATATTTATTAAATATATGTGTTGAAACGGTATGATTCAAAGTCATTTACAGAACAGCGTTGGTATTTGATATTTTTGTGTTACCTTGATGAAACCTCCTCCCCATGTGGGTACAAATGGTTACATGTCGCTTAAAGCAAAACTCCCTCTCAACAGTGTCATTCAGGAGTTGAATCTTCAATGTGGATACACTCAAAAGTTTCACATCTGGCAAATTCACTTGCTAGAGACTGGTTCGTTTCCTGTGGGCTTTGCCTTGCTTCTTTTTGAGCTGTCCTGAAAGTGATATGGTCTTAACTTCAGCAAATACATAAATCTCCCATTAACCCTGTGTAGCAAGAGATTCCCGTTTAACCCAATTTATAAATATCATCCATGTTTTTGTTTTTAGTGCAACATTCTGAATCATTTTGAATGAGAATTTGTTAGCGATATGATTAAGTCGTTTATGGAAACACACTGCTCTTGTGTCAGTCACTCATTTTATCTTATATGGCAGTGGCAGTGTTGCGTCATGTACATGGTCACCAAATAAACAAATTATAAAATAGTGAAGTCTGTTTTTACTTATTTCAGTGACTTGACTTTGATTTGATAGTTAGCGATAAATAATAGGGAGTGTGCCCCCTCCTGTAGGGCAGAGCACGGTTGAAACCCCTGGAGTGTGCCTCATTCTGTAGGGCAGACCACTGTTGAAACCCCTGGAGTGTGCCTCCTTCTGTAGGGCAGACCACTGTTGAAACCCCTGGAATGTGCCTCCTTCTGTAGGGCAGACCACCGTTGAAACCCCTGGAGTGTCCCTTATTCTGTAGCGCAGAGCAAGTTTGAAACCCCTGGAGTGTCCCTCATTCT
>JAVFBZ010020495.1:0-11552 GCA_032466195.1 Katharina tunicata | reverse complement strand
TGGGCCTTTTCTTGAGATTATTGTTTGAACTACATGTACCATTTATCTTCAGTTCTTTAGTGACTTATCATACTTGCTCATTTTGGAATTTATAAAGCCTTAAACATGATATGAATCAATGATAATGTTGTTTGGAGATGTTAGACCTATCACTATGTGTAACCTATAGATCAGGTGTGTGAGTGAACTGTTCCGTGGTTACATTGTACTGATAACCTTTAGTGACAAATTTATGTACATGTCAGTTCGCCTATCTTGTTAATTCTCTGAGTCGTTCTCTTCTTTTTTCATGTGATTGTTTACTATTATTTATGCGAGATATTTGTGATTAATATTTGTGCTTGTAATGTGTTACAGGATTCTGAGTTTCCACTAGACAGGGGAGTGAACCCATACCTAGGTCAGGTCAAGGCCACATCAGGCCACCTCACCAGAACTGGAGGGTTCAGATTATCTAACACCATACAGGCTCATTCACTCTCTGTCAGTGGGTATGTGGCCAAATTGATTTATCATTTATTGTAATTTTGACTGTTTTTAGGACACTTGTTAAAAGCCTTTCGTCACTGACCAGTTTGAAGTAATTTTGATCTCTGCCATTCAGAAATTGATAGAAAGATGAGATATTTCTATAATATATCTGAGAATATTGAAGACAAGAGCTAGTCTGAGACGAACTTCAATATTTTTTAGTGACATCACTTTTGTGTGTGTGTTTTTTTTTTATTATGGTACTGTTTGAACATTTTCTATATTGATATTTGACAGATTGGCGTTACACCCCCGGAAGCAGATCCTGGCCACGGTTAGTGATGATAATACTTGGAAGATGTGGGCAGTACCCAGTGGGGAGGTCATTATGACAGGAGAGGGGCATACAGCCTGGTTATCATCATGTGACTTCCATCCTTCGTATGTATTGCTTCTTCAAATGTCAGCATAGGGTTTTTTAGAATCTTATTTTTTTCCTTCTCCTGAATTAATATTTTATGGCTGTTTTTTGAGAGACTTACTGTCTGTCATTGACAATTTGTTATCTTTTGAGCCTTGATTTTTTTTTGTTGTGTTTTTATTATTTGTTTACCCTTTGTACGAATAAATTATATTTATTCTTTATCAATATATATTGTTTGTCAGGCCCCATATAATTTAGAACTTTTGTTTTAAAAGGGTATATTTTAAAGGTGGGAGAAAGTTTTCCTGACCTTCTTAAAGCACTTATCTGTTATTAATAGATCTAATGAAAGATGGTTAAATGGATATTTGTTATGATCTATATCCATGTATATTGAGATAGAAGACAGCATTAGTTGTGCAGATCATGCGTTTGTTCTACTTGTTTGACAGATGTTGTTAAGGCATTGATCTGTTATGCTTATTTATTCCCAGTGGGTCGCGTTTAGCCACTACCAGTGGAGACACAACAGTCAAGATCTGGGACTTCTCAAAGTCGGAATGTGTTCATACTTTCTCTGATCACACATTGGCAGGTTAGTCACACCTGATAGTTTCTCTGATCACACACTGGCAGGTTGATCACACCTGATACTTTCTCTGATCACACACTGGCAGGTTATATATTGTCTGTCTCTGGTTGCTTTGGTTAATTTAAAGAAAGTATCTGTAAATTACATTTAATGTGCTTTAAAGTATTTCTTAATTGTTTTCATTTTTTTTTTAACAAATGCATGTCAAGTAAACTTGGTTTATAGAAATGTGTTTATGTTTCAGTTTCTACACAAAATACAGGCGAGTGTATTTTATTCTGTTGATAACTGTAGTGATTTTTGTATTTCAGTGTGGAACTGTAGCTGGCACTCTTGTGGTGATTTTTTGGCCACTTGCTCTATGGATAAAACTGGCAAGATTTGGGATCTAAACAGGTGAAAAACAGTACTATTGCTCTGTTTTTGTGGAGAGAAGTGATATTCCCTGGATGTATACGTCAGAATCTCCAGTTGATTTTACCATTGACAAAAAAATAAATGTTTCTATTTAAACCTTGATAACTAATCTGTAAATGAGAAAAAGTCGTGAAAATGAATGACTTCTAGCTTCATTCTATAGACTGATGTGTAGGAAGAATTTCTTTACCTCAATTCTAACATCAATCCAAGTACTTTATTTGTCCTTTTCTCTATTCTCCAGTTTACGATGTCGCTTCACATTACGAGGTCACACAGAGGCTGTTAATAGTATCCAATTCTTACCTTTCTCTAACATCATTCTCTCGAGTTCTGCTGATAAAACTCTCTCCTTATGGGATGCCAGAACTGTAAGTATTCAACTCTTTCTGCCATTATTAACTGGTATACACTATTACGGCTTTCATTTTTTTACTTATTTAAATGATCCATTTTCAACTTTGGCTTGACCTTTCCCTTCTTGACTTGTATACAGTTTGTACAGTAAATGTTAAGAACTATTTTCTCTGTCTATTAGGTTTTTCAATCTGACTAGAATTGTGAGGGATTTCCGTTGAACTAACATCTTAGTTATTATCATGTTTAATTTCAGGGTCTGTGTGCTCAGTCATTCTACGGGCATATACATTCTGTCAACCATGCTCAGTTCAATATGAGGGTAAGTCACTGAAAATTATTTAAATGCCAAATGTTAGAATCTTAACCTTCATTCAATATTGATGCATACCCTAATATTCTTAACCAACTTTTAGTGTATAATATGAACGATGAGCAACTAGAGAATATTTCCCGTTTTCTACCAAATAGAAAAGTGGCTCTCAATGATCAATTAAGTGGGTGTGTGGTTTTTCACATGCTTTCTGGCTTCTTACCTACTTTCCTCTGTCTCACTACTCCCCTTCTATTTGTAGGGCGACACAGTGGCTTCCTGTGATTCTTATGGAAATGTTAAATTATGGGATGTCAGAACAGGAGCTCCTATGGTCAGTTTTGATGTAGGACCTCATCCAGCTAACAAAGTGGCCTTTGATCCAACAGGTAATAAGGACTGATTATGGTGACAGTAAACTAGTAGCTATGATGGTGAAATGAGGAGTCTTGCTGGTTCAAGACAATGTTTATACAGATGTATATACCTGAGGATAGGGTTTAAATCTCAGCACCATAGTATATTCCTAAATAACAATCGTTAATTTGTACCATTTATTTTTATTTGATAATTCTTACTTTTTGTTCTAATCAATGTTTAAATGTTTCAGGTGTGATTGTAGCTGTAGCCAGTAATGACCGTACGGTCAAAATGTATGAAGTGGCAAATGGCCAGGTAATTGTTTATATCGTTCATTTTACAAGCAAAACTCTAAGATAGTCGGAGGGTTGTGTCAGTTTTAAACAGGGCATGTACCAGTATGTCAGTGTTGGTCTATTATGTCTGTGACACTGAAGGTGGTCATCCAGAAAGTACTATTACAGCTAGCATTCTTGGCCAACAGGGCTGAATTATGTTCCTTTTTATACGCCCGCTTTCAAAGAAACTGGACGTATTATGTTATGGCACTGTCTGTCTGTCCACATCACCTTGTTTGGGACATAACTTTTAAACGAAAACTTTGAAGAAGCTTATACGTTGCACAAATGTTCCTTATGACCTATTTCCAAGGTCATTGAGTCAAGGTCACCATTGTCCATAATACTAAAAACCTTGTCCGGGCCATAACTTTTAAACTTGAGGTGGGAAAGTATAAATTTGTTACCCCTTTGGAGGTGGCAAAGCTAACAAGTTCCTGCCTCTTTGGAGGTAAAAAAACAACAACTTTCTGCCTTATTGGTGATGCCAAACCAACAACTTGCAGCGGGCGTATCTTGCACGTCTTGAGCGGTGCCCTATTTTTCAAACTTTGAGGTACTAAAAAAAAATTAATTTCTTAAAGGAAATACTTCAGTAATTTATCCGGTCAATTAATTTAGCAGTATATAACAATCTTTATACATGGGATTACCCTAGTATTGAAGTCTCCCAACACGGATCAATAGGTTTTGGTATAAGTTACCTTGTGATTGTGTGTTTTGACTCATTTCAATATCTTATCAATATTGCAGGTATTGTCTATGGTTGGTCATGAGGATGCTGTGCAGTGCCTGATGTTTGACCATGGTGGGGAGTTCTTGGTAACAGGCGGCAGTGATGCTACTGTCAGAATCTGGTCCTAAACCTCATCAAGCATTACCTTACCCAATAAAGTCTGATATCAATCTTTTCTTTGAACAATTGATTTTCTGAATTACCTTGACGATTGACAATAAACTATTCATGCAAGGAAAATGGAACGCTTTGTTGCATCTTTATTTCAATACGATTATAATATGGCCTTGTGCTCTTACAGGAAAGCCTATTTGTTGTGGCATCCTGTACTGCTTTTGTTTGTGACCCTAAGCAGTATTAAAACCATTTGGGGAGGAGAAAGGCATCACCTGGCATCAAGTTGATTCCCAGTCAATTTTTTTTAAATGTGAAATGATTGTGTCAGTAAAATTCACTTCGCTCTTAAATGGTTCGTCTTCGTGCTGTTGAACCTTAGGATGGTTTTGTTATCCCTTGCTCTGGCATGGAGCTGTTACTCGTTGCAAAAAAAAAGTTTTTTAAAGTTTAAATTCAAAGCAAATTAATGAAGTCGCCAATCTTTCCTCAATATGCAATACATATTTAGGGTGAAAGGTTACTAAGGCACCAGCTTGTTTCCAAGCATGGCCATATTGTTTGTATCTTGCCCACAAACAAGACTGTTCAATTCTAGTGGAACTGATATCAAATATACATTTCCCTCAAGGACAATGGCCAATTCACTGGCAGAAAATCAGCCTGAGCAAACCGCTTTATAAAGGTAACTTTTTTTCATTGTGCACACATATTTAAGTAAAGGTCCTACACACAACCTTCAGAATAAAATCTCTTCCTCACATTTGATGGCCCTAAAGATTGATTTATGTAGTGACCGCTCAGCGTTTAACACCACATCCATCTCCGTGACACGAACAATATCTATGTAACTATCAGTCCAGATTGTACAGAGAAACGGGGCTGCTTGGGTCTAGCTTGGCCAAAATCACACTGAATTTGTTTGGATGGTTTCTTGCATTGTGCTGGGGCCATCCATGTGTCCCAAGAAAGACAGGAAACGAAGGAGATGACATAATGTGGATGTTGGATTGTTTAATATTTCTATAACTTTATACCTGGTTAGCACTGGATGATTACAGTTAATGATGAAGACATTATGACTTAAAGAGGCAGTGTACCGGTATTCCATTGTAACTAAGGCCTTACATGAGCTATTATCAAGTGGTATGAGTGACGTATATATAACAGTGGTGTATTAACCATGTGACTTTCCTGAGAGATTAACCATACAGAAAATCCATCATCTATATAACACCTATCTACAACTGGCAAATTTAGTCTTTTAAAATAAAAATCAGATTTTAACAGATTTAGCCAAGTAGTATAGAGCTAAGTAAGAACAAAAGTGGATTTCAAATTATTGCTAGATAGTACACAGCAAAAATGAATAAATATCATGGCCACCAACCTGTACAATGATTAAATGAGCCACTTTCCCATAATAACCGTCTAATATAAACGATATACAACAAAACTACAAAGGATAAATCTTAATTACAAAGTGCAGTTGTCTAATTAATAATGGTTATCAAATTTATTTATAAAAAAAAAAAACCTAATGCAATGATCCTACATTGCAATAGCTGCTATACATACAGCCTATATATATTAGCAAGACAAAAAATGTTCAATGAGACTATATTATACATGATTTCATTTGTTACTAACAGGAATATGCATAATCGATATATTATTTTACTTATTCATCACATCCTTCATTGTAAACACAATGTGTATCCTTCTGTAATTTTATATTAGATGAATCTTATCACACAATGTACAGCACACCGCAGCTGAGAGAGGTGCACACAAAATGTACAGCACACCACAGCTGAGAGGTCAGCACACAAAATGTACAGCACACCACAGCTGAGAGAGGTCAGCCCACAAAATGTACAGCACACCACAGCTGAGAGAGGTCAGCCCACAAAATGTACAGCACACCACAGCTTAGAGAGGTCAGCACACAAAAAGTACAGCGTACCACAGCTGAGAGAGGTCAGTACAAATGTCAGAATGAATACAGGTTGACCAGAATTGTCACCATCAGTCTAGAAATACAGCAGATCCTGAGAATACTGTGTGCATCGTTTGTGAGTTTCACAACTTCCTGCCAGTCCCTGCCTGCAATTCCTGTGACCAGCAGTATACTCAGATTCCACTGTACACCATTCAGTCACTTAACATCACACACACCCAGCTACTCACAGCTACAGTTTTTCACAAGGACAGTAAAACAAACATTGGGAAAGCATTTATTGCTTTGTGTCATCTTAGAATACATAAACCATTTTATATACAGTATTCCCACTATATTCAAGGAGAAAATCTTATAAAAGTGGATAGAATTTCTGGGTTAATTACAAACAACCAATACCTGTGGTTTAATTAAAATCTATTCCTTACAAAATCATTGAATAATATAAAAAAGATGTCAGAATATCTAAATAACTCATTAACAAACAGGAATTGTTCAGACAAATACAGAGACCATTGTCAGGTCTTATTATGTCAACTAATCTCCTCTGGCTACTACTGAATACAATGAAAATAATACATCAGAGGATTTCATTATTAAACCCTCTTGACTTACTATAACAAATATACATTATATTCAATGAGAAAGTAAAGCTTTTTTTAAGTGAGTATATTACAGTTGGAATAATAACATTTTCTTCTTCTGTTCAAACCAACTGTTACATGGCATAGAATCTGAGATCTGTCCTATGTGCTGCCTATACATATAGTCAAGGGTTCGGGGGTTATGTGCTCAATCCATCAACACACTGCACCTGGGCATAATTGTTACTGGACTTGAGGACTAGTTCATCCATTTTCTGCAGCCTACAGCCCCACAACAACATGGAATCTTATGTTGCTCATCCTCAAAGTCAAACTTATAGTCATAGGTGAGCTGGAAGAGAAATACAGATGTATAAATATAGGTTAGAAAATAAGCCAATCAGATATCATTATTATATAGAAAATTAAAGTTATAAAGACAGTAATCCTGGTGGTGAAAGATTGTTTGAATTTCATAAATGGTCTATAGCCAAAATACATTTAACTGTTCATAATTTTGAAAAAAAAGTCTGAGTTCACAGACTGGAAGCAAAACCTCTATTGATAAAAATATATGCTTCTTTAATTGTCATTTACAAGTTGTAGTATTAGAAGAACATAATTATTCATATCGCTTTCAAACTTCTAGATTTATTGATAAATGTATATCATATAACAATTGTATATCATATAAGAAGTGTAGATGCTTACAATCATGTTTACTATGATTGTGAAAAAGTTCATCACCCATAACACTTTTGACACAATAAGTTTAACCCTTTTTTTTAACCCTTAGGGATCAAGCAAAACCCCAGTTGCTTAGTATTTTTTAACAAAAAATGTGGTATGTGTACATATATATAAGGTCTCATTACCTCCTCCCCACGAGCAATCCGTCTGTTGGTGATGATGATAATTTTACTTTCTTTTTCAAATGGTACTACCTCTGCCACACAGTTAGGGTTACACGAGTGGTTTATATAACGGGCAGGTCCACCAGCCATTGTAGCATCTATCACCGTCTCAGGATCGATACGGAACATGTACACTCCACGATTCTAAAACAGTCAATCAATTATGTAGTTTTAAATCATAAGAATACACAGTAAATGTTTAACTTTAAAACAATCTTCAGGGCTACATTTAGATGTGCAACTTTTAATCTGAAAAACTTTCAATCAAAAATAATGAACAAACTATATACCACTTTACAAAACATTATATGTATAACTGTATCCAGAAGAAAAACTTCTTTGACTTATGCATAATAAGATTTAAGAAATTGGCCAAGGAATGTACTGTATACTCATATGTAAATAGGTAAACTGTAAACGTGCTCACCTGTGATTCATAGATTTCCTCTCTTCTGTTAGCCACCTCATCTCGAATCAAGTCTCCAATATACTCTATCACCATTGTGTGCTTCTCAAGGTCCCGGGCAGAAAATAACCCCAGTCCCTGAAATTAAACACATGAGACAGCTATATTTGTCAGTTTGATTACATCAGATATTTTTTTTGTATGCAAATTTATTATTTTACAAGACAGACAACATTTAACAACAACTAAAGGAAAAAAATGGATTTAAAAAATGAATAATGTTAACTACATTACAATTTGTACCCTACAAATATCAACATTAGGGTATGTCACTAAATGACAAGATGAACAGAAAATCATTGCAGGCAGCCTGAAGAAACAAAGGAATCATACAGTATCAGATCTGTCATATGAATGATATTTTGTAATGTTCAGCTAAAGATTAGCTTCAGAAATGGAGGTTATGATAACAAATTGACCCATCAGAATATTACCAAAATCAAACTTTGAAAAACTTGCTTTTTCACATTCTTTTTTGTAAATGAAGAGTTGTTACCTGTATTCTAGATCGTCCGAGGTAGACATTGTTTTTCCACTCTGACTTGAGACGACGGTACTGCTGAGACTTTGAGTGGACAAACTGTTTCATATAGGGAGAGTTAATATCCCCAGTAACACCAGTCACAGTGACTGGCAGAGAGCGAGATGTGCTCGACTGTAGTGTGTGAGGTCTGCAACAGAAACACGTTAAAAATAGGATTGATTAGCTGAAGCTTACAAACTAAACAGAAAAAGATTGATATACGTAAAATAGAATTAAGTTTTATTCTAATCTTATGTCAGATCTTTTCAGCATTCACATCGTTTTCATTGCAAAGAACTTTACAATGATACATTTAGCTTATCTTAGGCTTAAACAAATTGAAAAAATTTGTACCTTTTGAAATGCGTCCTCAGTTTAGGCTCTGTGCGAGCGCACCCAGTCGGGTTAATAGCCAGCGGCATCTCTATCAATGGAGAACGTCCAAATTTGAAGATGTAATTCTGCAGTAGGTCTGTTCCAGGCAACTAAACAAAAACAATTTTTTATTTGTTAGGAAGTTCACAAAAATAAAATAATGATACTGTTGATTTGTATTCAAATGTCATTCTGATATAAATTTGTACAGAATTGCATTTACATTACAACTTCATTGTTTTGGAGAGTTAATGGTTTTGGTGTTCCGATGATTTGGTGAGTTGCCAGCACATTGTCTCTACTGAAAGATTATACTAATTCAGTCAACAGAAGAAATCTACTGTAACTTACAGATTCGATAACCCTAAGGATTGCTGGCTCAGCCAATCCAAACAGTTCCTCCCCAGTAAGGAATGATGGGAACATCTTCACCAGATCCAGCTGTTTACGGAGCTTCTCTAAGGGTTCCAGGACACGCATCCACGCATCTGAAACAAATAATTAACCCACACATATTAGAAAAGACAGTCAATTTTGTTGACGCTCAATAATTTATCAGCATTGCTGATTCAATTTAAATTTTGATTGCCTGTTTATTTTAACTACCCTTATTATTAGGTGCTTTGATCTACAACCTTTATTCTTTTCCGTAAACAGTATAAGTCTTACAGATCTATAGTAAAGCTGTTACTAGTGGTATGTTCCTCAATATTTGTTTTACTATATATGCCCTTCACCATAGAAATTAATTAGCTTCTATCTTCTCACAGAAGTAAAATCAATTACTTACAATCTCTCAACACAAGCAAAATTCGGAGGAGTATCAAATACTCCAAGAATCAATATTATTACCGTTACAACCTGTTGATTACATTCTCAGCTAAAACAAACTAAATGACATGATAGGGTGGTACTAACATTTAGCAGAGGGCTCCCTGATAACGACGTCTTCATAACCTTTCTCCACCACCTGTATGACAAACTCTGGACTGCCCTCATTGTCTCGAATACTACACAGGTAACGACAACGCTTGTGGATCCTCTTCATACTCCAGTAAAAACGTGTCACTTTAAAACCAACCTACAAGACAAAATGGATACTACGTTTATTTCAAGTCATGTTTCTAATAGACAGTAGATCAATGTCACTGTCAAGCCGGGATTTTGAGGAGTACATAAAAGGAAAAAGAAAATAAGGGAGCTTTGATTGTGTTTGTTATTCATCTGACCATCCTCGTTCATAATGCAGATTTAGGAATATATGGGGTATGTACATATTTGTTAAATTCAAGTTCAAAATATCTGTTAAGATATTATTTCTTCAAAGTTGAGCAAAGAGCAGGTTCAACAGAGCATCAATATTGCTACGACTTGGAATCAGTTAAACTGCTTGCAAAGTTCTAGAAAAAGTTGCTTGTATTAGAAAATACAACTAAACCTACTGAACTAGGAATCTGTTCAATTGTACAACATTGTACAAATAGAATCTTCTGATATACTGGTCATTGATATCTAAGTATCATAAATATTGGCTACCCAGACAGCATAATAATTATAATTTGAACTTAAACAAATCTATTTACAAACAACAATGACTATAAAATTGATGCATGTTTATTTATAAATTACCGGATAGATGTATTCCCTGCTGTGAAATCGACCTGTCTGTATTTGATGAGGTAGTAACTGCCCTATGTTGTGAAGGATTATAGAACCAATCCTAAGAGAAAATCGGTTTTCCTCTTGGTGCACCATACTAAAAGAGAAATAAAAATAACACAATTACTGTTTGTTTGATTGGACTTTACACCACTCCTAAGTTTATTTCACTAATATCACGGCCTGCCAGACCAATGGGTGAAGGAAACCAACCTAAATAATGAACAACCTTTTGGGTAAAGCATTACCTTATTGTATAAACCAGGTCTTTAAGTGTGAGAGTGAGACAGTAAGAGTGCGAGGAGGGGAGGGGGGATAACAAATTGGATAATCACAAACAATCAGGAAGTAACTGGTTAACATTATCATTTTCAACCCTGCCGTTGTGATACAAATTCAAATCACAAACACTTACATAATATTATTATTGTTTTCAATGCAGTTGGAATTTTAGCAATGGCAATATCTGGCGCGTTGTAATGTTATAACATCTTAACCAAAATCTAGAGTGAATTACATTTTAGTTACATGAGACTTTGTGATGAATTGATCCTCCATGCTGCAATGTAAGAAACAACCGTGTGCTACATAGAAACCTGTAACGTCCTATATGCTATATCTTCTTTATATAAGTTGGCAATAGTTTTACCTTGCAACTTGTTTGTCTTCATCTCTGTTGATATAAACCCGGCGATAAACAATCAATGAATCCAGCTCATTCTCAGGATGACCTTTAGGGGCATGTATTGAGCACATGATTGTCTGCAAATCAAATAAAAAAACTCATTCAAATTTAGTTATATGGTTAAGAATCTGTCAAATCGAACAAAATTTCCTATTAACTAATTTTTCAATGGACCAGCTGGCCTGTATATGGAAGATTTTTATAATGTAAATCTTAATGTGAAATGGATAACGAACTACATTTTCTCAACAAACATTGTTTAGG
>JAVFBZ010020484.1:0-11553 GCA_032466195.1 Katharina tunicata | reverse complement strand
TGAAGCAAAACAGTTTTCCTTCGTTTTCTCAAATGTGCATTCAACAGACTTACTAGGTTTGTCCAGATCACAGGAGACCTGTTTATGTCGCGTTTTCCACCAATCGACTTTATAGCAAGGTTAAAAAATACTACACAGTACGCATCCAAACTTCAACAAATAAATGTTATTTGAAAGAGGATATTTCTATTGATAGAAAATTCGTAAACAACCAGGTCAAAATATCAATACCGGAAATATTCCGTTAAGGATCTTTATTGAGTGAAAAAAATTGGGGAATGTTCTTTCTGTCCATCAATTTATTCATAATTATTTTTCCCTTTTTCGAGAACCTAATCATAAATGTCCTGTAGGTTCTTAATGATATTTACTGAACTCAGGTCAAATCTTTTCTCTACAAACATTTCAGAAGAAAATTAGCGATACTTTACACAAATGAGTCAAACCAGTTCTGTGCTAGACATGCAATTTTGTAAACTTTTTACCCCGGGCTTGCAGAAAACGACTCTGAACCGTAATTGAAAATTCGTAGTCCGTTGACACTCGCGCCGGAGATTGCCGATTTTCCATGCAATGAGAACATATTAAATTGTACAATACATCTCGCCATCGGGGGTGTTTTCTTCAATTCCGCTGATTGCATCCGCGTTGGGATGAAAAAAAGCAAACCGATGTACATATGTGAGTTGTCCAGAACGTCTGGAAGGCACGTTGTAATTACATCACCATAGCCGTAAGGCTGGATGACGCACTATGAAACAATTTTTGTAAAAAAAAGTAATCTTTAATGTACATAATCATTTGTTATACAATCTTATAAGTGTGTCTCCCGTTTCGTTAAAACAAATAATAATAAATAATAACTGATTACTTAAGAAATAATACAAACATATCCAGTGGTATGATAGGATTAAGAGAAGATAGTGAGTTATATAAATGTCTGTTGTTGAAGATAATTCATAACACCAATTTTTATTAAAGAGTTAAAATTTATACAGTCGATTGGAACTTTTTTTGCAGATGTATGGATTGTTTATAATCCAGGATCAAATACTGACATTTGCAGTATTTAGCACCACCCATTTTTTTCTGCATGCAAATCTCTAGATAATATCCTGGAGTGATAATCTTTTTTGTTTTTTACTTCATCCCAAATATAACGGTATTAACAAACTCACCCTCAGATTTCTGTATAAAGGTTCAGGATCAAATAGTTATTTTGGCAATGCTAGTCCAGCATAAGCAGCACCAGGCAGTTAATAGAGCCGGTACTTGTGTATCAGTAACGTAAAATAACCCCTCATGCTAAAAGTACCATAAATATTTTCTAAAATGAAAATCCAAATTGGCCGCCACCAAGATTGTTATATTCATAGCTTTGATATTCATGTATACTGTGTTGTCGTTTTAGACGTCATACATTTCTTGAAGTGATTTCTTTATATTTCACTATTTCACTTATCTTATCCACTTGATTCAGTATTAGCAAAGATGTGGCTATAACGAAAACAAAAGTTACGTCATCCAGGGACACTGAGAAGCAAGTTTGGTTGCATAACGGAACTCATTCATATAACCAACCAGTCAAGTTGCATTAAAGAGTCCTGCCTCCCGTGTGATCTACATGGGCCTTTTCCCCCGCATTTGGTTTGAATTAATTCAATGTCATCGAACCAGCACTTTATATCCTTGATAAACAGGATATTTAAAATAGCTGCTTTTTAAACTTAGGCTAAGTTTAATTAAGAGCACACATCCTCACTTAAAAAAAATGGAAATTGCAGTCGAGCACAGCTAACATGACCTATATATTTCTAGTAGAGAATTGGTTCGGATCACAGACTTTATATTTTCAGAATTTGGTAATTTCATCCGTTGATTAAGTCAATCATATCGAACAATATTTCATTGCGACGGATATGTGCTTGGTCAGTTTTAGTTACATGACGTAAAATGCCTTTCTACTTCTGCAGTATACCTGCGACCACAATTGCATACAAACCAAAGCAAACTAACTGCTTTCTGTAACCATTGTAAGTTGTATAGCCAATACAAAAAATGCGAGATAAATAGGATAGTTCATTTGGGATCCAGAATATGATAATAGGATAGTCCATTTGTGATCAAGAACATTATAAATAGGATAGTCCATTTGTGATCCAGAACATGGTAAATAGGATAGTCCATTTGTGATCCAAAACATGATAAATAGGATAGTCCATTTGTGATCCAGAACATCACATTAATCAAACTCGTGATGTAATGTCTATTTGTGCCTTGCCAGAGGCTCTGTACAAATATAAATTAAACCACTCTTTTGACTGACAAATTTGCATGTTTCAATTATGAGTTGATTTCCGACAAAACGCCGCTTGATACGCTATATTTACCATAATTTTAAATATTAGACAATTTGTTTTGTCATATTTCTACATATCTACGTTAGTCCGTATACATATTCTCGTTTGGCGATCAGTGCATGAGTTTCTTTCAAGATAGGCCAACGCTCAATAAACATGATGCGAGGGGAGAGAGGAGTTACTGATGTCATGGTGACAACTAGCAGCTTTCATACATTACCCTGATGACTCAAAAAGAAAATCTGTTCCATACTGTTTATATATCTTCACCTTAGCTTTAAAAAACTTACTGGTTTCTTCAATACCGTGATTTGACAGCTGTGTAACGAACATGCATAAATTTTAAATAATGTAGACCTTAACTTTATTAACACTCATAAAATGTCTTCACAACTTTTTTCTTCTTGCTGTTTTTGCTCGGTAGTTTTAGTTTTTTTCCTTCTGAGTAACATTTGTCTAATTCCATGGTAAGAGAATCAAAATGATGTTGTCTTCTTTCAGCTGGTGGAATCTGGCAATTGTAATAAACCCATGTATTGCCTAACCTTGTAGCAAGTACTCAGATGTTATTGTAAAAGGATTTCAAACACGTCAAACAAATCAGATTTAATCAACTGATGTGTATTCCAGCAAAAGGTTCATAATAGTAAACATTAATATCAGTAGAACCAGGTTAGCTATAATAGTCTTTCTACGAAATTATCTTATATTTAATCTTTTTCTAATTTTTAGTATTATTTCTTCAAGCCGTCGTCCGCTCCTTACAAAAATATTTGAGCTGTACAGGGGAGAGTGGGAAATATTTGATTTCATTATATCTAATTTCTTAAAGATACGGTCGCATTTCAGCAGAATACTAATAATAGTTGACATCAATATCAGTGGAAGTAGGTGAGCAGCACTATACACTGGATTGTCTTATAGTATATAGGTTTATTTTAATGCTTATGTGATTTGTATTTCCTTATTTTGTGAAGCCCGCTCCTTACAAGAAAGTGTGATCGGACATTCCCATTTGAAGAGACAAAAACAGATATCGATAAGATTGATGGCTTATTTGTCTGTAAATTCATCGTATGAGGGTGGTCTTTCATATGTGTTGGGACATCAACATAGAATTACTGATGAAGGCTAACAACGTTATAGTCTTGGGCGTTTGATAAATATTTTCTGAAGAACATACAGCGTTATTATTAACGGGATGACTGGAAGACCATGTACGGGTTTAGAAAGCCGACAATTCTTGGAACTCTCCTGATGACAGCTAGCATCGCGTTACGTCACTAAATAACGACAAGGAGATCTTAATACAGGTATTGATTGACTCGACACATGTAAGTCATCTCACCTGATGTATAACAATTGAAACCAGAGCAAGATAGCAAGAGTCTTTAGGATATAACAAGCTATGCAATAGCAGCGAAACATGATGTGTATAAACGTTATTAAACGTTGCATTTTGAAGCATAGAAAATGTTATGAAATTAACGTTTTGTATGTATCGGTTTGATGGCAACTAATTGCGAGGTGATCGAATATTATCAGCCAAACGAAATATACGGATCATTAGTATTTATTGAGTTAGAAATATTTTCCCCAGATATTGTCAAACTTGTTGACGCTAACAACATAATAACTGAATAACTAGACAGTTTTATGTAGCCGATAGGATCTGCGCTTGGTACGTGCATCTTACCTGGCAATGACAGTTGCCATATTGTGCTGTGAGGAGATGTCTATTTCCTGTCTACCTATTGATGATTCAAAGCTAATTAAGTTTGAATCCCAAGGCATTGTTCTGTAGCCGTTTAAAGCGTGCTTGGATCTCAATTGGCTGAGTCATCGCTGGTACTACTTCCGAGCATCCCGCCGCAAACATCAAGTCTTCACACTCAATTAAAAAACCTTAATTCAAATACCGAAACACACTGAACCGTCTGGCGTCACATGGGAGTGAAGTTACCATGTCATTCCCCTCACTATACGTGTATGCCTTGATATCTGTTTGTAAGATGTGATGTCTGTATGCTTCTTCTTCACACTCAATTAAGTCTAAGGCACCATGTAAACATATGTGAGAGACAGAGTAAAAGTTAGAATACCTATCTTAAATCTGTATTGGCAACAAAGCCCTATTTATTGCCAATTTCTAATGACCCGTTTTTTTCACTGCAGTTAAAGATGATCCGTCATTATTATAGAAAGAGAAGCATTACAGTTTCAAGAAATCAACAAATTGCAGTTATACCTATTTCACACTGAAATAATTATTATTTTTCAAAGGTTACTGTAAGATGTTCATTATTCTCAAGTCAAAAAGGATCAAATGACAATACTTTATGACCGACGGTAGTTCTCCAGTCTGCGAGCTAGCTACTTTATATAATAGGAATAAGACCTCCATTACAGCGTCCGGTTTGCCAGGAGTCGCAATTCCAGGATGTATTTCTTTCGTTTTTCCTCTTGCCAATTGGGTTGGCAATTGCGGAGCATTTGTGACCCGGTTTGATGGACAAGCCTAAAAAGTCAACTGTGTTGAGACTGTGGGCTGAAGCGTTACTCAACTGTTTATTACGTTATAAAACCTCTATCATCAGTCAGTGGTGGTACATTCAGCCATCGTGGACTATCAAGCTTTTTGACAAACAAAAAGGCTGCTTGACGTACGTGCTGCAGATTTCCCCCCAACGGAATGTTTAGACTGAGCTATGGAACTAAACGTTAACATATCGCCTAATGGGTAAAGTTGTTTGATATTTTTAGCCAGGAGATCTACCAAGATCTTAATTTGTCTACTCTCTGTATCCAAACACATGACGTGTAAGATAAATATTTTAGTATTTATATCTTCCTTCACTTCTAAATGTAATATTTCGCCGCCGTTGAATAACACACTTTGTTATTACATTGCCAAATATATTGCGTCAACGGCAGTCCGTGACTATTATGATGTTGGCAAAAGGCGCACTAGATATCAGCTCGCAACAAAGGCATAACGTCAATAACTTCATCTGGTCGGAACTCGCCTGATTGGAGTCTACGTTTCATACTTCTGTCTGTTTTAGTGAAGTTATAAGTTGCTGAAAACCAGTAAGAATTTTGTCAAGCATAGAAGCTTTTTATGCAACCAAAAGGACTAGGCGGATTGTTTTACTTTTCAAATAGTAAAGGATAATAGTTAAAATGGGACACGGCCATCAAGACTCTGATAAAGAGTAACGACAAAACAAAACTACACCTTTGCTTATTTACATATCCTTTATCATTTTGGCTAATCAATAGTTTCATTCAGAGGTACTCTACATTACACCACATCAAATAAACAATATAACATCACCCAGACTACCGGATTATATTAAATCCCTTAAAATGTTCAAGGTATTCAGTATTCCAAAAATTCATCACAGAAAACTAACCGATCATTAACAAATTAGTCGTATCCACTTTTTGGACAAAACATCACAACACAGCCCTGCAACTTTCATTACTGCTAGCGGAGTGAAATATGCAATCCTCGTATGGCCGATAGTATCTGTGTTAGCTACATGTGTTTTACTACACAGACAGTTACCATATTGTGCTGTGAGAGAAGTATATTTGCTGTCTATCTACCCAAGACCAATGACGAACGAAGTTAAAATAAGCTCCGTCCTCATTTCCAAGCAAATATACAGTGCTTGGATCTTATTAGTCTGTTTTACCATTGGGCCTGTTTCTATTTAATCCAGAAGTAATCGTGAACTCGTCTGATCTCACGTCTTCATGCCCTGATGCAATCTTTAAAGTAAAAGAATGACGAGTAGTGAACAAGCCCTGTAGCGGATTAATGTGGATTGATCCGGTCGTTCCTCAGAAGGTCTGTTACCAAATGGGATTTATATGTAGACCAGTCTATTGAATAATTACGCTTCCGTGAAATACGTTCGCATATTTAAAGGTTTTCACGTAATAAATGCATTGTATTTTTGATTGAGAAGCTATTTACAATAGCCGTATACAAAAATACAATTCCTGCATAGCACCTGAGGGTTTGATTCATAAATGCCGTTTTGGTAAGTGCGATAACTTGTTTCTGTGCCTGAGAGAAGCCCCATTTCCTGCACCTGTAAGATTTAATGCTAACCGTGGGCCCTAAATATGACATCCAGTAAAATGTCAGTCTGCAATAGGGCACAATAATTGCTTTAATCAGTTAAGTTTTAGAAGAATCGTAGTAAATATATGACTTTTTTCTTCAATTATAACGTTTGTTTCTTGTTGTCGCGGTTATCTCGAGTCTATGTACATATTGCTTGGCCTGGATAGCATGGCTTATTTAGGAGCTATCTGCTTGAATACTTTTTGTGAAATAAAATTATCGAAGTCCACTTTTCCGGAGAGACTTTATAAAATCGACACCAAATACCGATGTTACGTTCATAAATATAATATAACAGGCGATAAACAATATTCGACAAAGACGTATAATTTATTTATTTCAAACTTGTATCCCCGTGGTATATTAAAAATATTGCAATGGTTTAGAGCTTTAGATGCATCTAGAAGCTGCATTGATAAATAATAGGACAAAACATTATAGATTTCAACTACTTCAGTATTGGCCCAAGAATATGCTTGAGAAACATTGCGCCTATAAGTGTAGCAGTTGGAATCCATAAAGTGTTTTCCTATTATTTATATCAATGTCGTTTAAGTTCAGTGCAGCGTGTATCACAAAATGTATTGCATATTACCTTACAACAAAGCAAATAAGTAAAGCCATAGGACCAATTGGGAAACATTAATTATCATGTGTAAAATTGTTTACAAAGATAGAAGGGGCCGTTTTGGAAACTGATAGTTTATTTATGTTAGATAGATGTAACGTATAAAATTCCGATTGTTCAAGACTTGGTATGGATATGAACATTCATTACTCATATCCACGACAAGGCCTACATAGACTTGCATGGTTCACCTAATTCGTATCATATCTATTTGTATATTCTTTTGACGGATTGTTTCCGGCTTCACGGTTTTTATGTAAACCAATTAATAATTGTGTGAAATATAAGTTTTGTGTATTACTGGTGGCATAATTGAGCAATTATCATCAACCTAATTAAAGTTAATGAAGAGTTAGATGGTTTCGTTTTCGTAGCATAATAAACCATCCTGTCAAGTAATGATTTAATGTCAAACAGATTGGACAAATCCATAATTATTCAACAAACATAGTCTCGATCGTATATTTGCTGGGTTATAGATAGGAATTACGCTTACATGGATTTCACTCAACACTAATCACTTGTTTTATGTAAATGGCAATATAACATTTTACAATACATTGTTCATATTTATTTATGTAAGTTATGATTATTGTTAACAAGTCTTGATTTTTCGATTTTCTATAAGTTTACTGGAAAGCTGGATACGTTTTTTTTTTTTAAGTCAATAAAATCATTAAGGGTAGTGGAATAGAACATGAGTGTGTCTGGAATGTTTATTGGGATTGGCAAGTTAAGTTACGTTCTCGAGGTGAGTCGGCTTACATTCCCGTCTTTAGGCAACAAAATATGCATAATCTAAAGAGCCTAGTAAAGGCTCACATCCTGGGAAAGATAAAACATCAGTCAGACATATTATCTTCAGACCTACCTGTATTTATTGGTCATTTAAAACATAAATTATGTTGTTATATCTTATATGCATTCGTCTGTTACTGGATTATGTTTTGCTGTTTATGTGAACAAGGGGATTTTTATACATAACTTGAATTGATAGCACACGCCAGGAACATAAAAGTTTGCAATGCTTTCTGTTCAGCGACAAAGATGATACTATACAGCTATCCTTTATTGATTATTGCCGGAGATGTATCTCGTTCACGTCTGAAATACGATTTATACGAGCTTATTCACTTAGCATAGGACAAAGTACAATGATCTATATTTTCTCTTTTATAATCCAAATCTCAAATAAAGCACTCTATTCCCAGGTCATTGGTACAAATATAATTATTGTACATGTATATTGCTACCTTCCGTTGAAAGTCACGTTTTTGGGATGATACAAACCGAACTTAGTGTTGTCGTTTTGGAATTCACTCTGTTAATTTGTTGATGGTATTAGGCAGGTCTTTAGTAAATACTACAGTTGAATGTCGTAAAATAGTTCATCAATAAATTATGAAGCTTAAACTGGTTTTGGTAGACATGTTGGGTTTTTATCATGTTAATACTACTGTATAAATGTTGTTCCTCAATCACTCTGACATTGGAAATACAACTGTTGATTTGAAAACGTTTTTCAGAGATAGCTACAGCACACATGACTATTTATATTGCAGTAGAAGGGGATTCGGCATTCACAAAGAACAAAGTATCCATGCAGAATATTGTATTCACGCAGAGCATTGTATTTATAAGATAAACATTCGTTTATATAGATCAAATGAATGAACAATAAAACAAAAAACCGTACACGGAACTTTATGAATATTGAACAGGGGAAGTAAGCATTACAACCTTTAGGTAATCACACCTTTAATTCAATGTAAACATGGCGCGGTTCACTAACATGAAACATTCGTGATATCATGGATAATATGATATATATAAATATATCAAATCATTGACGAAAGTGACAGACAGAATCTTTTGTATTATATACAATTGGTTTACCAAACATGCTTCGTCTTCTATCATCGTGGTAAATTACGATGGGTGTTAATGTTATTATTGTGTTTTTCAATCACATGGATGTGTTTTCAATAACCTTTTCTGATAAACATGAAACTGAGATACTGCTTGTGATTGTGAATTAGCAAATCTCGTGGCTTATACGACCGTTTAAAGGATGTACAATTAACTGCTGCAACCAGGGGTTATCAATTGAAATTTGGCATCCCTTTTTCATTTAGCCAGCTTTATCCGCAAAATAATATATCCTACCTCTTCTGATTGTATGATTTTCTCTATAAATCAGACACAAATTTGTTAAAAAAGTCTGACACATATGTCCTGATCTTGTGGAATGCAGTTTCCCATGTCCATCTTTCATATATATGTTATGAATACCCATTTTTGGATCCACGGATAATACTATTACAGGTTTACTCCTTAATTTCAGTGAAACACCAGGAAAAGAAATAAACTATACCCGCTAAATGACAATTGTGGTCCGCTCCTTCCTTTAGAAATATTGCCGGCCATTCGACAAACATTTCCTAATGCTTTCTCATTTGACTGTGAGAAATCACAATAGTTGCACTTACTTAAGATCTTTCATTGTTGGATATGCTCACCTCTAATGACAATTTTCTATATTTGTTCAAGAGTTTTCGACAAATAAAAACACATTTTATAAACTATCGACCTGCTTGCGGTTTTCAAATATTCTTCTCTGTTTGCACTTGAGCCCTCTCACAACAAATAGTAAAACAGTGAAAAGAGAACTTCTTGGGGCTATGTTGACGCCTGAAGTTTACATCTTGCCAATGTACGTGAGCACAACCAGGGTTACCAAGTTCAAGTCAACTAAAACACGCGATCCCTGTCTGTACCAAGTTTCTATAAAATTTAAAGTTTATTTGCATATAAGTACGTGCTCAAATCCAGCAAAGGCCTGAAAAGTGATACCTAAAATCCTTGGTGCCACGTATCAGTTGACGTCCACCGCCATGTCTACAGTTTTGATTAAATTTTCAACAATTGAATGTGTTAGGTTCATTCACACAGATATTCATAAACGGTAGCGGCAAAAGGGAAAAAGGCATATTTTATCTCGTGGATGCAATTCACGAACATACTTAATTTCTCATTCACAGTTGTAATATGCATGGTATTTAACTAAACAAGACAGATACCTTTTGTTTCTAATTATTTTCCAAATTTTAATTGGCGCTGACGTGGCGGGTGTGACCTCACACACACATTGGTAAGGGGCGCTTGGAACTGGTTTGGTGCCGTTGTTGGTGTGTATAAAAGCAGCTTGTTTTAGGATGACCACCTGACCACGCTCTGGTGAATTGAAAGGTTACGGGTAAAGGAAAAGTCTGGTTAAAAGACAACAAAAAAACACGCAGCATTCCATTTTATTTCGTATAATTCAAGCCCCTATAACGAACACTTGGAAACCACACCGTGCCAACGTCTATGACTCAGCAGACGATGGTGACGTCAGACCCGTCACGTCATCAACCAGCCGCACAAGTCCACACAACCCCAGTCCCAACCACCCCCATATGATCACCCCAGATCTAACCACCCTTACTACAACGTACTCATCCCTTACTCACCTTCCTTTTACGTATATCGCTCGGTGTAGTTAAGTTGTTGTGTAGTTTAGTTGTATGTATGGACGTACTTGTTAATAGTTATATAAAGAGGTATGTATTACATAGGTTTGTATTATCTAATGTGCAGTGTGTTGTTGTTGCGTATAAATTGGAGTAAACTCGCTTTATAGAGTTGGCATATATTTTTTTAATATAACCATAAATGCAATTAATTGAAGGCCGAATGATATTTTCTAGCCTAAATGAAACATAAACCTTGACACCGCGACCCAGAAATTCGAACTTGTTCAAGGCATTTTCATAAAAGACATGTGTGTGAAGTGTAATGAAAATCTGTCAGGCTCAGTTTCAAAAGATTCAGGCGCTAGAGTGATAACAAAGGGACAAAAGCATGGATGTACAGGCTAACATATTGCTATGTCCCCTATTCAACTCTGTTGTGCAAGGGCATAATATAACATGATAGATAGACTTATAAGTTTAATGTTTATAAAATTAAATGATACAAAAGCTCCAGCTTACATGATTATAGTGTATTTTTCGTTTTAGGATAAGTGGTATTGATATTTCTAAACTATATTTGAAGTATTTGCAATTCTTCCTTGCACTTGTTGAGTCAATTCCACTTTTCCATCCTAATTTACCTACATGTAGAAATAGTTTCAACTCAAGTTTTCAACTTAACTTTAAATGGAAATTATTTCTGCACAAAGAGCTTGAACCTAGCAATCTACCAGTTAAAGTTTTTACCTAGATGAAAATATTTGTAATCGAATTATCCGTTTTCTGATGTTTAAACACTGTCTAGACATGGAAAACCCAGTTTCATGCATAGTATTTTTTGCAAAATTTACAGCCACTCCAAAGCTTTTATTTTAGTTTAGCAGGATTGATATCTATAAATTTACATTAAAT
>JAVFBZ010020483.1:13067-29637 GCA_032466195.1 Katharina tunicata | reverse complement strand
ACACACATAGATATTAGGTATGGGTTAAAATAAGCACAACCTGAAAAATGTATCGTTTATAGTTAGGAGTAAACCCATTAGTCTACCAAATGACTGGTTATATATGTACAAATGTTTTAAAGACCACAAACACTTTGAGAAATAGTAAAAACAGTAGTGTTATATATATGAAACAACAGTTGTTAACGAGATCCTGCTGCAGTATTCCTGATTTATTGTTGTCATATGCTGAAGGACTAAAAAGGCGTTGTCTCTATTTATTTGTTGTTTTAGTCTTTTGATTAATAACTTCGTAAGCG
The DNA here is from genome assembly GCA_032466195.1 of Katharina tunicata. Classification (NCBI taxonomy): domain Eukaryota; kingdom Metazoa; phylum Mollusca; class Polyplacophora; order Chitonida; family Mopaliidae; genus Katharina; species Katharina tunicata. The sequence continues at coordinate 29,338 of JAVFBZ010020483.1, read as the reverse complement.
CTGTTTAGTAAACAAAGGAAAGTAAGAGAATCATTACAATTTATCAGCAAAAATTATTTTGTTTGTAAGGTAAAACAGTGCACAATCAGTAAGAAACGCCAAATGAGTAAGCAAAAACATCAACCGTGCTCGCTTTCTTGTGTGTCATCTTCATCGCATTTGTCAGGCTATGTTGGATTATTTGAGTCCGTAATGAATATTCATGTACTCCGCCATCAGTTTTGTCTGTTGTGATAGAAAAATTTCCATAAACTTATTATTAAACGGTCGAGCATATTATTTTACTCCCAAACTCGATCAATTCGATCTCCCGCATATTTTAATAAGAGGGAGAATAACTTCGGAACGAGTTGCTGAATCACAGGCGGGTCTAATTTGTGCGTGGCTTTGGCAAATATCTTATCAAAGCCCATGGTAAAACAACACGTTATTTGGTCGGTCGTGAGTATTGAAATCTTCTTAGCATAACCGAAACGACTCTATACAGGAAGTATAGCAAAAATTAAACCGCTTATTCCAAACTTTACTGAATAATTAATTAAATAATTGTTAGCCTCGTTTACTTCAATCCACTACCTCCGAGATCATCTTCGATATATCACAAAACGATGCACATCTTAGAAAGAAATGTCATCTATTACATTTTAGTTTGATCATGAGGCCATATTGACTGAAACCATTCCAAGTCTTAAATTATCCACAAATATATAAAAACAAGTGTTTGTGATTCCAAGTTAACTTTGTTAGGAGTTATCTGAAGACATCTTTTGATACTGTAGTGTCTTTGGATAGACGATTTTAAGGTAAATTAATGTTGACAAAAGACTTTGCATGGAAACGGGAAATGATTTGTCATTGACTGGAGACAGACACATTTAAATTATTTATGTCATTACTGTTTGGCATTGCACTCAAGGGTATTACAGTTTAACGATGGTTTTGCGTTACTGGTGTGCGGTCGAAAGCCTGGAAGAAACCTTCTTGAAGCCACCTGCGATCTTCTCGGCCATCGGACAACTGACACACGTCCACAACGTTGTAAGAAATTGTTTTCTGTTGTGCTGCTTACCCTGTTCATCAATAGGCTATGTAGGTCTCGTTCATTTCTGCTTTACTTTCAGGTACATCTTGGAAACTGACACTCTGTTTTGGTTAGTGGTCTTTCAGAATTGTTTTTATTTCGATTTTGGTTCAGTTATAGGACCGAACTGGACAATTGTCACCTTTTTAACTTTTATCTAAAGAAAGTAGTATCATGCATCCGGAACTGGAAGGAATCTCGTTCACGGAATCTCTATAATCACATGGCGTGCCCTATACTTGACTAAATGTAGTAAATTTACCATTAAATCTGCTCATGTGATCATCATGAGTGCAACCCCCCCAGCTGTTCATCATGAAACAATAATAACGTCATGACAAATACCAAGTCCCAATACTTATTTATGTACTGCAATATGTTGTTTCATAGACCCTCTATTACAGGCTGGATGACTATGGCCGTCGGGCATTAACTGCTCGTGATTAGGTGCCTGGCTCTGAGAGTCTTAGGTTCGAATCCGACATTGGTCTCAACCTGCTAAGTGTACTCCCTTCAGATTAATGTCTCTGATCCCATGAATGGTTATCTTTCGCTTCCTTAGGTTGAACTAAATTATTACTTATCCCGAATCGTTGAATAGCGGAAGTACGGTACATACGACATCGCGGCGATAGTGTTTATCAGCAAATAGAACCTTGCATTATTTACCAAATCTGCCAGCACACAATTGACACACTTGTACTAACTAGTAAGTGCTATTTGCGATGATAAATGTATTTCTCCGAAAGTCAATGAATTGGTGGAATTATTTATTAAACCGCTGTATATATTTCTGGATGTAATTTTCTCGTGGGACTTTAGTGGGCTGTCAATGAATTGTATTTATAAACAAGTTGATGGGACAGACAGCATAAAGTTTGATGGCAATATACAAACAACGACTCTCAGCTGTAATGCTGTTGAAAATACAGAACTGGTAACATCTCCAGGGTTTTAAGAAACGCCCAAGAGAACGCTACCTGAACACCAAAATATACCAGCAACGATGTCAAGCCAATAAGCCCCTTTTATAGTCTTAGTGGCTGACCGTCGATTCATTTTACGTTAAATCCTCTTATGCCTTTAAAAGTGTCTACAACTTGTAGATGGAATCTAACCGTCTCCTAAGTCAACAGAAAAAAAAAATAAGCATTTAAAGATTGGAGATAAAGCTTAATAAAAGATAAAAACGAAAAAACATAAATAAGACAAAGTAAATAAGGGTTACTGTTAAGGTATTTGGCTGAAACCCCAAGGTATGAGTGAAAGATGCTAAAGCCCTAGGCAACATTTCACGTACAGGGAAACATGTGCGACTGGCACACGCCATTATTTCTATATATCATCATCATCATCACGTACTGGGAAAACCGATTGGTTGACTGATTGAGTTGGGTCTCAGCTTAATGGGTGCAATAAACCAACCTCCATAACACTGGCAACAGACAAAGACGGAATAGGACAAAGTTAGGACTCAAAACAGGACGCCACAACAAATCGGCTTCCTGATGCCGCTTAGCACATATAGCACCAGGGCACAGGAAGCTCCCGCTTACCACCTGCCACGGAAAAAAGTAATATATGGTTTATTTATCAATAGAAAAAATAATAATAATCGGGACGCTTAATTTTACGACGGTCCAGGCGAGCAACGCATGAGTAGGCATTTTCATTCTACCCCACTTGGCTAGTATCTTTAATCCAATCACCAGTTCATACACGCTTGAGCCACCAAAGAGCTGTCATTCACACATGGACTTGAAACGCTTTGGAATGTATGCAGGAATGTTATTGTCAGACTTGATTCTCTTCACGCATGTAGAACGATAATGACTTTACAGGTGTTTTGTGATTGATGTTCTTGGCACTGGATTTTCGGTCGTTATTGATGCTACAGCGGTGATGTGTGTCGCTCTAGTTCTAAAGGTCAACACAACAATCACGTTCTTGGCTGGTCTTTCAGCATGTCGGCAATCTTCGGTCATTTCCGTACCGGTAATAGCCTAAATCGGCAAAACCTCGCGTGATTTCTCGTTATTTGGCTGTCATCACTTAGCTCGGCCGTTATAGGTGTATGAATATGTATCAAAATGATACATTTTGTTCGCCGGACAATGAACACGTAAGAAAATATGAAATCGAGCGAATTTCATATGGCTTTAGATGCAATATACTTAGTTTAAGCCGCGTTCACACGATGCGACTTGTAGTATCAACTCGTCGAATTCGATTGAGTTGAAGCGTGTGAACAGAGCAAATCGAGGCGACTTTAGTTGTATTCAACTAGTCGAAAGCGAGTTGATTGAAATAGGACGTGCCCTATTTCTTTCGACGAGTCGAAGGTTTCAGCCAATCAAATTGTGTCATTTGAGTTGAATGGAGTTAGCTCCCTTCGTTCAAATTTTGTCCAATGTCATCAAGGCCGAAGGCGTTCCACTTCATCGAAGATCAGCTGTTTATCCGATGTTACAGTGCCTAGAAATGTTATGGCACATAAAACAAAACGATTACAGCAAGTTAAATCATAGCAACGAAGTTACGTTATTTGTTAAGTTCTCGCGAGAAGCGCATCGCATTCGACCCTACACATGCAACTTTTGTTGATACGACGAGTCAAATTCGACGAGTTGATACAACAAGTCGCACCGTGTGAACGCGGCTTTAGGAGTAAATAATGTTGTGAATGTAAAACAAATTGAAACCTTGAAATCTGTCTAGTTCCGGTCAAAATGGTGATGATCGTTTCATGTCCGAGATGATGAGAGCAATACATTCGATGGCTTTCGAGTGGTAATAGCCTCAAATGTGGAGCAAACAAATCGATCAGCATGTTGTGATAATACAAACAATCTTAAGGATGACGGGACAATTGTCATCTTTTTATCTGCACGTGTGGTGATATATGATATAACTAAAAAACAATCGGTGTTACCGATAGCTGTATTGAATCTCGCGAAATCTCTCATCACATGACGCATTGCTTACAGACCCTATCTCTGCCATCGACATCACTCGAAAACACTGGACCCTCGGAATTTGTCAGTGAGTTTCTGCAGTTTCTATCCACTGTTACTTATGTTAATTATACAGCCTTATGTACTTATGTACTTTGGCCATTGTGAGTGTAATAACACGGGTGACATAACTAAAAGTCTGTCTGTCTACATAACACCCAGTGACCCAGAGACATAAATGAGTTAAAAAAGATTTCCATCATAAAACCCACCAATCAAACTGCATTTTAAGAGTTTAACGTCATAGGTGATCTGTCTGAATTTTTTTCTCTCCGCGTTTCTTCGAAAAGCCTCAAATTGTACGCGGCCAGCGCGTTTTAATAGATGCACATTAATTAATTGCTTTATACTGCAATATTATTTGTCTGTGTAATCTAGACTTAGGTTTAATCAAATGAAGGTAGCAAACAACCGCACACATACAAAAAATATATTGATGGCGTTTCAACAAAGTTAGTCTGACGTGACCAACATCTAACCAGTTCAGTCTGGCCAAGTGACCACATTGCAGATCTCATCGACTCAGTTATCTTCGATTTTATGAACTCGCTTTTCATCTTGTGTTCAACAATTTATTCGTCCGCTATCCAACGAGGCTTATACAAATTAGAAGCATAGCTTAAGATTATTATTTTTTCGAATCATTTCGAACTTTATTTCTGGCGACATATGCGTGTTAAGGCTCAGTGTGACGTATCATGTTTGTCTGCTTGAAATTGTACGTCTCCGCTCTCATTTGCATACAAACGAAAACCAACAAACTTCATTCCGTGAGCGTTTTTTGGTAAATTGACAATAATTCTAAAAACAAATAAAGTATGGGATAAATATGATATAAAATTCGTGATCCAGGATATCAAATTTATCAAATTCGCGGTAAAATTTATATTTGTACCTCGCCAGTGGCTCGAGGCTAGGTACAAATAGAAATTACACCACTCGTTTGATAAATGTGATATCTTGGAACACTCATATATTATCAACTTTATTTTTGACAAACGAAATGAGGAACTTAAAGATTTCCAAGTTTCCCTTCGACAATCACTGGGCGTATCTTTTAACATTCGTAGATCTCCTCAGTGAAGTTTCACAGATGGGTAACAAGAAATTTTGTAGTACATTTGAAGGTGAATAACATATTTGCCACAACATACACAAACAGAATAAACACATTATAATAGTATAAATATATTTGTATAAAAGAAAAAAAATAAATTTGTGCTTGCCTCCACCGGGATTCGAACTCGGGTCTCTGGCTAGCAGGGCCAGCGCTCTAACCGACTGAACTACAGATAACGAACGAATTTGTATCCAGGTAAAGGCTGGGAATCTTTCTCTACGGTAAGCACTGACACAGGGACATCGATACATACATATGCAAGTTCCTGTGACGTATCTGACTAAGTAAAGTGGATAAGATCCACTAAATAGCCTAAAACAATACAACAATGTGACAATTTCGAATGTCGGTTTATCTACAGTTTAACGTTCTACACGATAATACATTTATTCGATCATGCAAACATAGGGGAGATCTCGCTATCCCGGGATTTCTGCTGTCACCTGTAAATTCTTGCCAAATAAAACTCCGACCGATGCACACCACTGTAAACTGCATTTAACCAATATGTATACCAACACAGGAACTCCAAATACGGAGAACAGTTTATTGCGTTACAGCGAGGTGTTCAAGAACGACCTTGTGAATGTAGCATCGCCTATAATCATTTTTTGTGTAACAAATCTGTCATAAATCCGTGCTAATACTTTACCAGACGTTGGTTACAGTGGCATTCTTCGTTACTGTTGAAACAGTCATTTTCTGCGATCCCCGTCAACTGAACAGCGTGGTGCACTGAACATTTCCAAATATAACGTATAACAAATGAACCGTTGTGTTTCTTTCGCTTACAACTAGAGTAACAGTAAGAGAACCCCGATGTCAAGTTATCTAGGATCTTTGTACATTCGCCGACACATCGTAACGTCGATTCACATGGCGCTGGGCACAGTCCAGCTTCTTGTTGTCCATACTTATAACATGTTTTTGCCCAACCTTTTATAGACACACTGAGTTTATAGCCAACGGATCTCCCATAATCCTCGTGACTGAGTCTGGTGGTTTCTCGCAGGTTCGTGCACACTAAAATAGGCTCGTACCTTTCTCCAGGTTGGGAAGAATACTAGCACTAATGTAATGACAGGCCATCCTTCTTGTTGCTGTAGAAATGTTTCCGCAAAAAGTGCGCTGGCGAATGAATCGTCTTAATCTTACTACAAAATTATTTCAAATTAATCAGAGAAAAATGTTGTTATAGGGTCGATTTAATTTGAAGTAAGTAAAATATGGAAGCTCATTGCGGCCATCGAGTTGTCGTGTTGTCGACTTCGACAACTCGATGGCCGCAATGAGCTTCCATAGTAAAATGCAGAAAAAATAGATAAAATCGTGAAGCAGTACCATCTAATCACATGTTAACTTATTAGCTACAAAGAGCAAAGAAAGATAACTCTTTCTATGTGAACTACAAGATGGCCAGTTAATAACTTAGTCAAAGGTTCGTGTTGACCTGGTCATATCCGAGATGAGTAACAAAGAGACTGTAAAATATTACTGTGTCACCTTTCCTTTAACCCATGTTATAGGTGCTCTGGCTGCTCTTTATCTTGGTATTATTTTTAACTGGTACTCTGCTAAGGTAGTCTTTCCACCCAATTGAGACATCAGAGGGAAATAACATTAAGTATTTTGCCCCCCCCCCCATGTTTAGCTTTATCTATTATAAAACTGCAATTTTATTTCCAAGAAATATAATTTCTGATAAAACTGATAAAATATAGCTAAACATGATCCCGGCGGCCACTTGATGTAACCAATGTTAAAAAACTTTCATGGTTTAATATTTGCCTTGTGACTTTATTAGGATTCACATAATCACATTTATCAGTGGAAAAGGTATTCAGATCGATTAATGAAAGAAAAATTACAGATCTCAACCACGATAACATTGAAAAAACTCACAATTTGCAGAATATTGTGAATCAAACAGACTTTCTTGGAATTCAACAATGTGCATATTTAAATGGCTTCCAAAATGAGTGATGCAAATCACGAAATCATCATCTCTTTTCATGTTGACAAATTTCAAGCATCTCCATTTTGGTCAATGGATTTTGGATGCTATCTTAAGATTTTAAATTTTGAATTGTACGCTTTTCGTTTAAGCTGTGCGAAGTGGCATACATTCAACAAGGTCAAAACGGGGGACCCGGTTGTATTGTTGTTTTTTTTATTCAAATCGATATATGTGGAATCGGCATCGTAATTCCCGCATAAAATTTCTGTGGATTATCATGTAGATTTTTACTTACCAACGGCTACGTTTGGAATGTATTTCCACCCGTGTATATCATTTCTGTTTTTTATGTTTCTCGTATAATTATTGAGTAACAAATTTAATCTTATTTTGTATTAACCGGCAAATTTACCGACAATATTTGTCTGCGGGCATTGGACATTTGTGTAACTTTATGTAACTATGGGGAAGAATTCCATTATGGATTTTCCCGTGTCACGTTATTGGGCTTCATTTATTCAATCAGTTAATGCGAGGATTAAAGCGTTAGATTCTCGTCCCTTGGCAATTTATAACATATGTTAGAAATATGTTAAAGACAACTGCACGTTTTCCAATGCAAACGCTGGTATGTGCGAGGGTCCTGTCATGGCTGATGGTTTCTGCAAGATTCGTGTTACGGCGGGTGGCTTCTGGTAGGCGTGGTAGTTAATGCAAGTTCATGTTACGACTGGCGGTTTGTGCGAGGCTCCGGTTATGGCTGGTACATGGTGCGTAGGGTTTTTATTATGGTTGACGATTTGTGTGAGATTCCGGTAACGGTTGGTATGTGGTTTGCGTAAGGTTGATATGACGGCCGGTGATTTGTGTGAGAACCTGGTTTGCGTAAGGTTTATATTACGGGTGGTGGTTTGTGCGAGATTCCTGGTACGGCTTGTGCGTGGTTTGCGTAAGGTTGATTTTACGGCGGGTGGTTTGTGCGAGTCTCCAGCTACGGCTGGTCGTCTCTTAGAGTTTTCCTGTAGGTGTTGTTCTACATACACGTTCGAGGAACCTTATTTAAATGTGGCTCCTGGCAGCGTTAATTGCTCACTTTCTGTACAATCGAATGGTTGTATTTTATCTTATGTTTGGGCTTTCCCTATATACCATTTGTCTAACAAGCAAAAGAAATTAAAATTAAGTGAAGAGAGAAATAATATTAAGTACCCAAAGAAATGTCAAGAAACAAAAATAACGGGTATAACCACATCACATGGTTTTTAAACTATATCGTATGACCTACTTTTCACAGCAATGAAAGAATCTGAATTTCAATCTCAAATCAAAATTGGTTTTGGTACAACTTTAGGCTCTCGTTCATTTCTGAAATGGGACTACTGCCGTTACAGCTTTTGTTGAGGTCGTCGTTTTCCACTGAAAGGCACTTGAATTGAAATATCAAGTAACAATGTATGGTGGACTTTTTACGCTACATTTCCTGTAGAGATCATTTCACCACAGTAACTGTATGTTATGGTGTTGTGCATTGTATTTAGATTCATTCTGTACATGTGTACGGTTTCTCTTTCGCTGGGCATTCGAATGGTTGCATTTTATCTTATATTTGGGCATTCTCTTTAGACCATTTGTCTGACAAGATGAAGAGAGATATTAATTTTAATTAATTTTTGTATTCAGAAATAATAAATAAATAAAACATGGCCGAATAAGTCCTCTATACTTGTTATTTCAATTCAAGTGCCTTTCAATGGAAAACGACGAATTCTACCAAACAAAATGTAACGGCAGTTTTATTACCAATAAAGTATAGACTTAGTTTTAGGTTTTCTTCCCCTTTAATTCAATGTTGTAATTTCCCCCATAAAAGTCACAAAGCGTAGCCCTTAGTAAATGTGATTTTGATTGGATTAGCCATCCTTTACTGGTGGTATCTCGAAATTAAATCCGTTTTCAGCGAGATTTTTCAAGGTTTCTCTTTGTGTTTACGAGAAACATATTTAGGCTTATCTTGTACTACAGGGCAGATTTTCCCCGGCCGGAAAACAACATTTCTGGGAATTGATAACACATATATTATTTATATATTATGCTGTAGGGCAATAAATACTTATACGCTAGGTAAAGGATTTTGGGGATTTACGATTGGCTTGGTATCTTAATCCGGCTTCAGTTCATCAAGTTTATTTGCCATTTATTGGACAACGGTTTAAGCGTCAGGTAAATCTCATTATCCAATTTATAACAAAAACAAAGGACAAATTTTTACGACATTTCTGGAAATTTTGCGAATCGCTAATATTTGTTTTGAATTTTAATTATGTATGCATACCGGAATCCTATTACACAAGAATAAAGCAAAAATACCCAGATCATCTGCCTGGCCTTCTTGAAAAACCATAGGCTTAAACTTCTTATTAATCGTGTACATATGAAAAGTGAGCTAAGATTGATGGTAATATTTGGGAGTTAATTGCCACCCCATCTTCAAGTAAAAAAAAAAAAAGAGTTAAAAAAAAAAAAAAAAAATACAAAAAAGTCAGCGGACACTACAAAGCAATTTTTTTTTTACTACGGCCAGTCAACGGTCAAGAGGATAAATCCCTGGACAACTTCGCTGACGGCGGAAAATCCACATTTAACAGGGACTGTTTTTGGTGCCAATCTACCTTTCACGCGTATCAAACACTTGGTGGAAAACGTCCTAGTTCCAACTGTCCATAGCTCCATACACACAGCTTTTTTCATACTAGAATAGGCTCGTACCTTTCCCGAGATGGAGAAAAATACCCGCACTAACGTATCGATACGCCATCTTTGTTGCTATCGTAGTACCGCAATAAAGTGCGCTGGCAAATAAAGGAGATTTTAACTTCACTATAATCTGGTAAACACAGAAAAATATTTTCACAGAGCAAATTTAATTTGAATCCAATAAAAGGCAAAAAAAAAATCACATATAGTCGTTAAGCAGTACCACCTTACCGGCTATATTTAACCTACCCGAAAAGCAATGAAAAGCTTTTCAGGTGCATAACAATGGCCAACCAATACCTTAGAGGCCAACTATCAACGGAATTGAGAATAATTTTATTTCCATATTTTAGAATGATGCTTTTCCTCGCTACGTCAAATAGCTAGTTTTCAATCGTCCCATTATTCCATCCATACACGCGAAAATTACCATACAGCTGTCGCGGACATATGCCTATGAAAAGTTTTTCTGTGAATTCCAGATGCCACTGTTAGTGTAAAATGAATGTGGCCTTTCAGCGCTGGGTTTGAAATGGTGGCCTTATGGAAGCTTTCCACACTCGATCATTGTCTGTTCTTGAAGCTGCGTCTGCTGGGCTTACCTCGTCAATTTGTAAGTTCCATTGATCACCGCGTTTCATGAACTCAACCCACTCGGCTATGATTGAAAACATTTGATCCTGCAAAGGTGTCAGAGAGCTGCACGATTCTGAGTGGATTCTCGGCCATTAATTTTGGCACAGTCCTCAAATTAAGTCACTTTACATTAACACAAACGGAAACACCAATCAAAGTGACGGAAAACACATCGAACTAAAGATTTGTGGACAAACCACAAAAGTGAAATAACCTTAAGTAAGGTGTAAAACCAATTCAACCAAAATAGACTTTTGTGGATTTGTGCTTATTATGACCAGCAACGTTCATGATGTTTACAAACCCTAGGTACAATTACGTAAGCCATTCACGTATTTATAAAATCCAGTAAATATATGATGTACTTTTGTCTCAGCAAAATAGTCAAACGGGAATTTCTTCTTGAAATAGAAGTAAAACACTACTTTAACAATCGCAGAAGCCCAGTAGTACAGTTTAACTTTTGCGAGAAATTGGAAACGTATTCGGGCTCAACCTGGACCTTAATTGTGAAATACTTAACTGTATCGCATCGTGTCTGAATTACTTAATTGGAAGCCCATCATCTGAGCAACTTAAATGTGATATCAAAATCTTGTGCCAAAACGTCACGAAGAACACTGGACGTTCAAGTGCGGTGTTAAACAAAAAGCAAATTAAACCTGATTTACAGGTAAACCGTGACTATTACGTATCGCTTTATTGCTGTAATAAACTGGAATGGGATTCGTTGAGCAATGATCAATGAAAATAAAAGCACGATCACTCAGGTTAACGAATATTTCATACCATTATCACTAAATTCAACATGGTTAAAGCAAAGTTAGCAATAATACAATGCCGTCTGCGAGCGTGTTACGAAAAAAGAAGTATGACGCACTGTCAGAGCAATATCTCACCAGACGTTGTCTACAAAATGAGATCTAGCAGCAATGTTAAAACCGTCTAGACCATTCATTATTTTTTATGATATTATCCGTGCTATTCTATCAGTATTATAGGTAATTTTGTCACAGTGAAATTATATCAATATCATCCACACGGTCTTAAGCACTATCTAAAAATGCTGTATGAACTAGAATAAGGCTTTAGGATTCATTGCAGTTAAAGTCAATTGGGTTTGTTTGATTGGAGCAATATATTTTGTTTTATGCAATCTTTGATATAACGGATTGTCAGCCCATCGGGTGAATGAAAATACCATGATCGGCAGCTTTTTGTTTATTTGTTTGATCGGGGTTTCATTCTGTTCATTCAAACAACTGCGTGCCAGCTCAAAAGATGAAGGATACCAACCTAAAGGACTCTAGCAACACACAAAACATCCAAAAACATTAACAGGATGAAAAACACCACAACAAATTCGCTTCGTAGAGAGCACCAGGGCACAGGAGGCTCCTTCAAATCATCCGATGAACGACACTTTGAACAACCGAGACAAAACGGACGTTTCCCAGAAGTTTAAATAATGCGCTGCAACACATCTGTTGCCTGATTCTCTTATCCCAGCGAGCACGAGGGCTCAGGAATTTCTTCCACCAACAATCCGCAGGTCGATCGTAAGAAGTATTTGAAACAAAGACCATCATTTCTTGTTACGGCATCAGTTCATTTGTGACTTTATTTGAATAACAGGGGAGCTACTGATTCATTCGCTACCCCCAGTAGCTCAGTTTGTAGAGTTGGGTGCACAAAAGGATAGGGCCAGGTTCGAAAAGATTTCAAGTTTTCGGTTAAATAAGCGGGATCTTAATGGAATTGATCTGATTTGTGTGCGTGTGTGTGTGTGTGTGTGTGTTTGTGTTCTCTAATGACTGTGAGGAGAAGGCAAAGTTTTCTTACTCCTTTGAGCAAGTACTCCTTCCAACAAGATAAATAAAGTAAATAACGATATGGATAATTTGTTGGCAATACCAAGATATTGGATTCGGGTTGTATGTGGGTTGGCCTGTCAGGTATAATCAGAATGTCGTGCGTTTTCTGTGTTCTCCTCAGTCCCCCTCCCACTCCCGCTCCCATACAATCTGGCCAATGATCTGTAATTTGGAGTTACAGTCCTGTACAGTCCCTTGAATGACAGCGTAGGGCATTGCTACAGAAACACATATCAATTGCTGAAATAATTCTGAAGTTGTAATAACATGTCAGAGTTTAGGGCATAAAATAGCACACTTCAACGTTAACATTTGGTTAAAATTTATATGATTTATATTGTAGACATGTATACATTGGTACTTCCACATATGTTGTAGCCGATAGGACAGTTAGATAGATTTCACTCAGATGTTTCCTTTTATTGCTTTTGTCTGCTTCGGGCTGTTTCGTTTTTAAAAAATCTTGAAAAAAAATCTTGATATAAAGAGAGATCTGCCTGCGAATAGCATTTTTAAAGAAACCTAACAAGAAAGGTTACTCGCGTGAATTTGGGAGTTTTGAAACACATCAAGGTCGTGCTCAATGACATGGACGTCAAGGCCTGAGGGAATGACTGAAAACCTACTAAAACTCATCTGCTCTCGCCGAAGCCGCAGGTTCTTTAAATATTATCAACCATCTGCGTAGTCAGTTTGTTATAGGGATCTAAGACCACCTTGAGGGCATATCGGATAAATAGTTTGTTATCACTGCCTGGGATCAGTTGATTGTTAATTAGACTGTTGCATGCTTCGTTTTGAGATGTAAAGTATTCTTGTTATAGGTCGGTCGGTATCTGCTTGTCAGTAATAAATGAAGTTGTTGGCGTCTGCGGAGACAGCAATATGTTTTCTTTTTTCACTATACTCCGAAATCGATAAGACGTCAGTCAATTCAGTGAAAGGCCGTTTAGTATGACAATAAACACCAACCATCTAAAAAATAACTACATGTATCGTTATATATTGGTTATTTTATTAAACATAATTCAAGTGAAATTTGTATCAATGTGATTTGTATATTGTCCCCTATGCATTTGCCTGGTTGGGCCATCAGTGGATAATCTATACATGTAATTATTTTGAATCTCACAAACCGCTACATGGAATGGATTTATGTAGCTGAAGTAAAGTGAACCGTAACACCTGTTATGTCGGAATCAGTAGACACTAAATTTAGTTCGTGGGAAAATATATGTTATGTAAAAAGCTCTAACGACTCAGAGGCTATCGACCTAGCTCATTTTAGAATAAAATATGCCATCGATTTTTTGCTGCAGTTGAATATACTTATTGCTTTTTGTTTATTTATCTTCCAGTCGACCTTCGTTCAGTATAGACTACGTATACGTATGGAGTGATTAATATTTTGGACAGCTTAGTGGATCACATTTGTGTAAGTACGTTTTATCAGTTTTATTTCTCTTGATTTTTTTCAGCTTTAGATGTAATGTTCTCCAGTTTCTGAGTGTGTGTGCAATATAACACGGTACATAGCTAGCATCCTGGTGTATTAAGGACCATACATGCCATTATCGCTTTAGCGAGTATAATATATTAGTAAACTCCTTAAATTGATGGTGGCGTGACAAAACTAAAATTTATTAACTACTCTAAGATAAATTCTTTGTTTAAGAACAAGTATGTACAAAATCGGACTACATCGAAGATAATAGTAGCTCTAGTTCTTCAAATTCTATTGGCAGCAAAGCGGTAGACTTCCTTGCCCCTTTCACTTTATCTGGTTCGTTTCGCCCCGTCAACCTTATGTTCACGAGGGAAGTGTTTCGATTGCTACATTAATCGATGGTGTGCTTTTACGAGATTTACTCTGGTTTTCACCATACCATGTCAACCCATACTGGTCATCTAAATGAAATACTCCTGAATACAAGGTTGAATGCCAGTCAATTTTCACCATGGATTATGTTTAATTATAAGTATTATCCCATGCTATACGTTGTTTTATTAAATCGTTTGGATATGTCCATGTAGTAGTTTCGACCTAGGTCACCAGAATGTTGACCCTGGGAGTCACGTGGTCGTGTATTTAGTCTCATCATAGTCACTGTAGCATATGTACGCCTATTTCTCCAGTTATATTATCTGACAATTTTTACATAAATCCATCCACAATATCACAATTACTTTGTTGTGCTCTTTTATTAATGTTGTGGTATTTTAATTCGACGGACACGGGTTTGGATTGCCGTGACGCCAATTTATATTTGGACGTTTATAAATCAGCTGTGACAATTTGGCGCCAGTTTGATATTCGTGTTTCTCAACTTTTTCTGAGTCTTATTCCAAATAACTTAATTTAGATGAGGTATATATGTTGGCTGGCTGGTTGGTTGTAGAATTAGCACGTTTTCCATCCATTTAGATGATTCACGCCGTTACTAGATACTCCTGTACTCAAGCCAGATAAAATATTAATTACAAAGGGGTAGTCTATTTCCAAGACGCTAATATAAGTTTCAGTTCAGTCACATATTAACATATTGCATTTTATTGCAAATAGTAACTTGGAAAAGTTGTTTAACATTAGTTTGAGGATTAGGTACATTCTCGACTGACGGAATATGAACACCTGCTGAGTTAAAGTTTCTGCAACATATCTCTCTTTGTTCCCTAAACATATAACAATGGAACAAAAAACTGTATGTGTTGTATTTAGTAAAATTTAAACCTAAGACTTCGGCAGAAGTGTTTAGATATACTTATAACATTTTTGCTTGATTTTGATAGTCCAGCATTCATAATTAATTTCAATATCCAGATTGTCCTCACTCATTGACGTAAAACTGCAGTTTAGTTTAGTGTGGAGTTCCATTACACATGTTTCTTTTATATAACAAAAGCCTTCTTGTAATAATACGCTGAAAAGAAAGTTTCACCAAAAGCGGCACCAATTTGAAAATCAGTGACGTCGAATTTATTAAACCCAATTTCAATCTTTAGTTTGAGACTGCAATTGTCATGTTGTTGTTTTTTTCCGTAGATAACATAGTTGAACATTTCGTTAGTAACCGGGAATGGATTTGAAAATGTCAACCTGTCCTTTTATGTCAGGCCAAAAGATGTTTCAGGTTTTAATGTAGTCGAAGAAAATCGAGTCAGCACATGTTGTGCGATTGGGGTTTTTAACGCTTTTCTTAATTTTATTTCGTGTATATGACAGCGTGCCAGCCCATTGGGTAAAATCGCACCCTCGAGACGTTGGCAACAGACAGGGAAGTCACATGATAATGACAGGACTCAAAACATGACCTCACAGGCACATCGGCTTCCTGATGCTTATTGGTGTAAGAGCCATGCCCACCATAAAGTGAATCAATCCGCCTGTCAAATGAATAGTGGTACTTGTCGGTTTAATGTAACCCTCAAAGTTAAGTCCACCGAGTTATAATTCCAGAAAGACTAGCGGTTAAGGGCTTTTGTACAGTGGTAAATTCCTCGTAAAAATCTTAGACAATATCCTTATTTACTGTGTGTACTTTCCAGATTCTCTGCATTTGCTATAGTTCCACTGGTCTTGTAAGATTTTTTCGCTTTCTTTTTTTAAAGATCATAGAATGTGAAATGTATCACTCCGTGTGTGTTGTCGATGATAAATACCCATCAGGGGATGCAAGCCGCGTCATGTCTTAGGATCTTGCGAAACTTGAAGTTTATATTTAGTTAAGAAAAATTGAAAAAGTGGGCCTTGGTCGTATCAGAATGCTTACTCACTCCAATTCTTGCTCTTTTTGAATTCCTGATATCTGTAATTTGAGTCAGTGTAGGAACTATA
>JAVFBZ010020461.1:0-11554 GCA_032466195.1 Katharina tunicata | reverse complement strand
GGGATTATGTGTGAAATAACAAATGAGGTAAAAACTGTCAACATCAACTAGTAAGAAAATAAAGTGAACTTACGGGCACCATCATTGTTGCCATTTTCTGCATCATGGACAGGTAGCTGGTATGTCCGATCAGGGGCCTCCAACACAAATGGCTGACCCACTGCTGAAATCAAATTAATAGATCAGGGGCCTTGTCCATAAAGCAATTTAAGTATTTCTTATAGGCAACATTAAATGGAATATGTAATCTATATAGTTATGTGTTGGTTATTACCATCACACAAACTCAGATAAGATTCAAAAACTGTTTTTTAATTGCTATATGGATTTGACATACATGATATACAATATAAGTAATACCAAATACACAGCAAAACATACTCACACCATGAAATGATATGTAATGTTGAATAAAAAGCAATTATATAATCTTATTATTAGAACAATAGAACAAGCGTGGCAACACAATCAAATTCATCAACTGGAGAAAACACCAAAAATCAGAAATTGTCACATAGTCTATCAAATAAATTAAATGCCAACAGTTATTCCCGCATCTCTGCTAGTAAACAGTGACCTCAAGCAGGGGTGGGAAAAATCATGTATCAAGAAGGCCTCTAAAGGTCAATACAAAATCCAAAATGAGGGAGACCCCAAAAGACATACGATATATAGAATAACATAAGATATTGTGGATATTCAACTTCTAATATATTTTCGAACCAAAGTTTTGACCTAGAGGCTAAGACCGTTTTTAGACCATGATTAGTGAGGATTCAAAATACACTTTTTTTCAAAACCAGTCTGCTCTCAAAAGTCGGCTTAGCACACATTTCTTGTAACGCCATAAAAGGTTGAATTTGTAAGTCCTGCTCAAATTTTTCTAAGGGCTTTGTTATTGGAAACAAATTTCAAATTTGAATTCTAATAGCATAAATCATTTCCTAAAATATCCACAAAATCTAAGATGACAACCTCTGACGAGTCACAGATGAAGCTCCTGACCAGTCACCTGAACAAAAATATAAAAAAAAATTTGGGGGCGATGTGGTAGGCTTTCCGTCAGCAAAATTTATTGGGGTGAAAATAATAAAAAGAAACATAACAATTACATTAGTGGTTTTGCTAAATTACCTGGTGGTAGAACATCTTCAATGTGCAAGAAGAAATCATCGTTATAACCCGGTGCTATGTTATCCATATGAATTCCCTCATAGTCCTCTTCATCAGCTTCCATGTCAGAACCCTAACAGAGGAAAAAGACAAAAAAAGACTGTCTAAGTAATTGGAGCGAGTTTTTCTTCAAGTATGGATATAATTTAATAAAGATCATTTATGACAAAAAAGCCAGGAATCTCAGACAATATTTGTTCCACATAAATCATTCAGATATATGCTTGTCTAGTGTTGTCATCATAGTAGTGAGGCAATAAAAGACTTTACAGAAGAAACTTGCGTTGTGAAGTAAGGTATCTTTGTGACTTCCGAAATAAAGACATATTTTAGTGGACGACTCCAGGCCTACAAGGACGTTGTACTGACCAGTTGCTTATATAATATTCCTTTAATTGAATACTTCATTTCTTTAAAAAGTATGTAACCAGCCGGCCAACTTTTCAGAGAATGCCTGGAGAAGTCTTGATTTACATTTGTTTTGTTTGTTAACCAGAGTACAGAGCATATGTACTTCAATTCTTAAGGGCCATTTCTTATACCTCATCTTCCTCACATTCTTCATCGTCATCATCGTCGTCGTCATCATCATCACACTCATGGTCATCACCATTATCATCATCATCAGAGCCGCTGGCACCAGAATCATCATCATCATGCATGTCTGGTATAAAAAACAATTATTGATAAATAAAAGTTTCATTAAAAGCATTTCTTAAGTTAATAATGGCCTTGTTCGTTTTTTGTAAAATATTTGTAATGAAAACTGTAAGATTGTTTGTTCGAAGTTTCAGCAGTCTTTAATCAGTTATTTTACTGATATTATGCATGATGGCCAATAGGAAAAGACACACACCCTGCCACACCAATGCCAACACACTATCACAAAGTACACAAACATAATATGGTGTCGGAGTGATTGCTTGGTGCAAAAAAACACTAATCAAATTTGTTTATTATGCAGAAGGAACACCAGGACATAAGGAAGTTCTTGTCATGCACCTGTCATTGTGAGAGGAACCGGTCAACAACCACTCATTGTTAAATGTGACACGTCTTTGTACAAGCTACATTCATTCATGAAGACCACAAATAGTGAACTTACATCGACTTTGTGAATGATCTTCATCTGAGATTTCCTGTGTAATCATCTGAGAATCATGGTGATCTATATCATCTGTCTCGGACCTCAAGGCTGGGTTAGATTCATCACCTTTTAGAGAGAATAAGAATGCCAGAAGGCTACAGTGTAAACTGTTAACCATTCCACTAGTTCCATTGTATTTATTAACAAATACACTTGAACCTGATCAACATGCTCAAAATGCAACGTGTTTTTATGCAATGCTTATCATTTTCAAAATAATTTGTTCTAATACCCAACAGTTTAGGCTTGATGGTTAACATCGTCTCTGGCAGCATGATGCAACATCTGTACTTCATACCACCAGTAAGTAGAATTACAGATCAAATTACGGTTATTTTGTAGATAAGACCTAGATATTTAACCATTAACTGTTTCTCTGCCTTTTATTGGATTTAAATCATCTGTGATTAGGATAGAAAATCCAATATTAAACATTAAACCCACAGTTGGGACTCGCTGAAAACCACTCGGTGGCATCTGTTTGTATGTTTGTTTGAATGGTCAGATTGTTAAGATTTCCTTGAATCCATGTATAAAGCTAATTTATTTATAAACGTTTATACAGTTTGTTGCATATATATACAAGAATTGCGTATAACTGTGTCAGACTTTAATCTATAATTTAAGATTCTTTCACCCTACTTCTTTCTTATCTTATAATGTTTTGATAATTTGTACATCTCTATACTGGACATAAACAGATCATGGTTAAATAGTAATCCGAAATTTCAAGAAATATAATTTTAAGTCCGTGTAGACTATTTTCCAAGAATAATATGTCTTCAAGTTATTTTCTGTTCTTTAGAAATTTAATTTAAATCAACTTTGGGGTACCTGTTTCCATGATGATATCTCCTAAGACCTGACTTTCCGAGTCTCCATTTCCACTTGTGTGTAACAACTGCCCAAGAACATCATCTAATTCAGATTCAACCTAAACATATAAATGAACCAGTTTAGAAAATTTTAACTCAATTTTAACTAAAGTGGCATGGAATAATTTTGAAAGCGACTTATCAGATGGACTGCTTTTCTGAAAATCTGTATTATCTGGTACCTGTCAAACTAGGCTTCTCAGAACACAAGTAAAACTGTGTGTTTCTCAATGTACTGCACACCGTTACATTAACACCATTAACCTGCCTTTTACAGCCCGAGAAGTAGAGCCATTTTTACCTGTGCTATGGAATCCATTTCTGGTTCGATGGCCTCGGAGGCTTCAGTCTCCTCTAAATCCTGATTTGCATCCAGTTGATCACTGACATCTTCAATTGTTACTTCCCCTTGATCGTTCCCACCTTCTTGATGTTCAGAACTAGCAGCAGCTTCTGAGGTAAATATTTTACAGGATAAATTATAAAAATAAAAGACTACGTAACTTTTGGAAGGTCAGTTTTAATAAATACTTTTTTTAATTTAAATATGTATGACAAATTACTGTTTAAACCTAAATGGTCACAAAATTTTATACTAAAATAAAATATCAAAGAATAACATTAATTCAAACCATGCACATAGGTCGAGAGTTAACCTGAACCTATTACCTGAAGGTGGGTTGTTGACAGCACCTTCGGATCCAAACCCTTGATTGGCCAGAACATCCACAGCTAGCGGAGGCTTAGTGGCTTTCATGTTCTGAGGCTGGTTGACAATCCGTGACAAGTTTTCGAGGGGTTTAAGGGCAGCGTTCACAGTGTTGGCCATGTAAGGACTGGAGAGGTCTAAGCTGTGAGGTACTCGAGCTAAATCTGTCACAAGTCCACGCTTTAACAGAAGTTTGACAACGCTATTCATCAGGCTTTGTTGGCCTTTAAAAACCTGGTTTGGTATTTGACCAGGGCTGGGGCAAGATTCTATCATCACAGTTATTATGCCAAAATATGCCTGCAGCTTTGAGTGTTTCTCCAAACTTTCTGACATGGACAGGGCCCGCTGAAGAGCTGCCTTCACCTCACTGACTAGGACGGCTTGTGCATCTGGACTGTGGTGACAGGAAGCTATGCTGGCTATAAACACTCGAGACAAAGCTGGACAATCTCTATCCCCTGCTGTCTGACACTGTGGTAACAAGTTATCCAGTACATAAGCCAGGACATTGCAATCCTACAAACAAAATATGGAACGTCAGTACTTCCTCAGTATAAACATATTATTGTGAAAACAGTGAAAACATTAGGCTAGCTAGAATAATTATTAACCTGTTATCATCAAAGTGATCAGTTGTTCTATCATTTGGATTTACCCATGAAAAAGTCAGGGGTGTCAATACAAGTTTCTTATACGCAAGTTTATTCTTAGTTTGAACAAAATGCGCACATTTCTTTGCAAGATATCACCTTCAAAACATCATGAATGGATGGATGACTGAAGGGCAAACAAACCGTAACACTATCAATTCCTCCTCTCACTTACATAGGAAGACCAAAACAGCAATAAATCGGTCAGGTTTGTGAGCAGAATTTGGTGGAATGTATGTAGCTCATCAGTCATTTTAACATGCAGGAGGAAACTTTATTCCAAAATTCGCCATGCCGGTCATATTGGTTTGCAGAATTTACCGTCTTAACAGCAGAAAGCAACTTTATAAATTTTAAGTTAATCCGTAAACCTTCAAAACATTCTTGTTGCAAATGAAAGGACAATGAGGTACTGGCAGAACTGGTCCACTAGATGTCACTGTAGTGAAGTAGGAGCTATTAGCCGCTGCTTGCCTGCTTGGGCAGTACCAGGGTACTGTTATATGTGTACATGAAAAGCAAGTATTTGAACGTATTAACAGCAGCGCTCGGCGTGAATGCATAGGTGTCCCACTTCACTTGCGCACAATTTAGCGGACTGCCGGTACCCCATTGGACAGTAGCATTTCCAAGTCCCCCCCCCCCCACCCCAAGAATATGGCAGGGGATAAAAATGATATTACAGCTGGTTATTCTGACTCACCTCAGTTACCAAGTCACTGTCCCCACTCTGGTAAGTGTGCTGTGTGATTAACTTAGAACAGTTACTATAGGACTTGATAATCTCAGAGAGCAGCCTCAATATAGCCGACTTTGGTAACAGGGGTTTTTGTTTCCTCATCTCCTCTGCAGTCTTCGCATCTTTTACTTTGATGTCCTCTGATTTCAAGGAGGTTCCCTCTGCAGCATCAGTACTCTTAAATAAAAATATGCGAACACTATAACCGTACACTCAAATTAGTCTGCACACATGAGCATAATTCGTCTGTTATAGCAGATTATAATCTAGGTAAAATAACAGTGAGTTGTATATTTCATCTGGTTTTGGTTTGTTTGTGCTTTTAAGCCATACTCGTACATTTATATGTTGGCGTGCCTGCCTAATTGGTGAAGAAAACCACCAAAGACACTGGCAACATAGAAATTGTCACACATCACTTACAGGACAAAAAAACAGGAAACCACAACAAATCTGCTTCCAGATGACCCTTAGCTCAGAGAGCACCAGGGCATCTGGAGGCTCCCACCAAACCACCCGCCATCTCCTATTGGTACAGCGTAAATGTAAGACAGCTATTTAATAGAAAACACCACAAGAAAATGTTTCTAGAAGCTAAGAGCATGTCTATTGATGTCCGTGTCGTACACATAATCCAGTGCTGAGAGAAGAACAAAGGACCAAATTAAACACGGTTTCTTAATAAAACTCCAACAATGGCATTGTTGACCATGACCCTTTTGCTCAACTAATGATAAATTTATTTCCTTGGTCAATACAAGAGGACACCAGGGAAGGCCCAGCTGAAAAAAAAGTGAGAAAGACCATCAAAAGTTGTTTATCTTAACTCTTGTCTGGGGAGGGAATTACAACCTGCTGATTTTGTTGCAGGAAAGGACAAGTGAAACTCTCAATTTAAAGCTGTGCTACGGAAGCTTTACGAAAATAATAATACATGGTTATTTTTTGTTAATATTTAAAACTTTGTCAAGTAAGAATAATAGACACTTAATGATTTGATATGACTTATTGATGTGGCTCAAATAAAGGAACAGTATCTCAACTACAATCAAATTAATATATAAATAAATAAATCTGTTACTTTTGGTGCTTTTGTCAACTAACATTGTAACCATATTCATTTTCCAAAGATTCAGTTTGGTTCATTTCAGTTCTCCAAGGTTACACCCATCATCGTGTAAATAACACTAGGGAGTAGAAAGTTATCATCCTCAATGACAAACTGTATCCATGGTTACTCTTAAGCATAATTAAAGAGTATCTGACTAAAATGCAAATCATGGTACAGTAAGCTGATCCCAATCGTACTGAAGAATAGGTGATAATACATTAATCCAGTGCTGAGGGAAGAACAAAGGACCAAATTAAACACGGTTTCTTATTAAACATTTATAGTCTATTTTCAATTATCAAAACTCCAACAATGTCTTTGTTAACCAGGACACTTTTGCTCAACTAATGATAAATTGTTTTATTGGTCAATCGGGAGGACACCAGACAAGGCCTTGTGGAAAAAAAGTGGATTACAAAGAAAGACCATCAACAGTTGTTTATCTAAACTCTTGTCTGGGGAAGGAAATTACAACCCGGGCAAGTCAACCCTGTGATTTTGTTGCAGGAAAGGACAAGTGAAATTCTCAATTTTAAGCCGTGCTACGGAAGCTTTACGAAAATAATATATGATTTTTTTTTGTAAATATTTAAAACTTTGTCAAGTAAGGATAATCGACACTTAATGATTTGATATGACTGATTGATGTGGCTCAAATAAAGGAACAGTATCTCAACTACAATCAAATAAATAAATATTTTACTTTTGGTGGTTGTGTAAATGTAAGACAGCTATTTAATAGAAAACACAATAAGAAAGAGTTTCTAAAAGCTAAAAGCATGTCTATTGATGTCCGTGTCGTACACATAATCCAGTGCTGAGAGAAGAACAAAGGACCAAATTAAACACGATTTCTAAATAAACATTTGTCATCAATTTTCATTTATCAAATCTCCAACAATGCCTTTGTTGACCATGACCATTTAGCTCAACTAATGATAAATTTATTTCCTTGGTCAGCACAAGAGAACACCAGGCAAGGCCCTGTTGGAAAAAATAAAAAAAAAATAAAAAAGAAAGACCATCAAAAGTTGTTTATCTTAACTCTTGCCTGGGGAAGGAAATTACAACCCGGTGATTTTGTTGCAGGAAAGGACAAGTGAAACTCTTAATTTAAAGCCGTGCTACGGAAGCTTTACGAAAATAATAATACATGGTTATTTTTTGTTAATATTTAAAACTTTGTCAAGTAAGAATAATAGACACTTAATGATTAAACAGGACCAAATTAAACACGGTTTCTTAATAAACATTTATCAGCTATTTTCATTTATCAAAACTCCAACAATGTCTTTGTTAACCAGGACACTTTCGCTCAACTAATGATAAATTGTTTTATTGGTCAATCGGGAGGACACCAGACAAGGCCTTGTGGAAAAAAAGTGGGTTACAGAGAAAGACCATCAACAGTTGTTTATCTTAACTCTTGTCTGGGGAAGGAAATTACAACCCGGGCAAGTCAACCCTGTGATTTTGTTGCAGGAAAGGACAAGTGAAATTCTCAATTTTAAGCCGTGCTATGGAAGCTTTACGAAAATAATAATAATAATGACTGATTACTGTGGCTCAAATAAAGGAACAGTATCTCAACTACAATCAAATTAATAAATCTGTTACTTTTGGTGGTTGTGTAAATGTAAGACAGCTATTTATAGAAAACACAATAAGAAAGTGTTTCTAGAAGCTTAGAGCATGTCTATTGATGTCCGTGTCGTACACATAATCCAGTGCTGAGAGAAGAACAAAGGACCAAATTAAACACGGTTTCTTAATTTGCTCAGCTAATGATAAATTTATTTTATTGGTCAATAAGGATAAGCAGGGAGATAAGAGTTATCTAATTATCAGATAGGTCATTATCAGTGAAATATTTTTTATGTAATCAAGAAGAAAAACAGTAAATAAAATCTTGTTTCTGGTAAATGAAGAGATCTACATATATACTCAATATAACTTTTCAAAATGTAATCAATACCGATACATTTTTTTTTATATCAAGGACTTCAAAATAATGAATAAAATGTGTGGGATTTTAAAGACATAACAGGTTTATTTTTTGTAAATATTTATAACTTTGTCAGGTAAGAATAATAGACACTTAATTATTTGTCTGATTACTGTGGCTCAGATAAAAGAAACAGTATCTCAACTACAATCAAATAAATAAATAAATAAATAAATAAATAAATAATTAAATCTTTTACTTATGGTGGTTGTGTTAATGTAAGACAGCTATTTAATAGAAAACACCACATGAAAGTGTTTCTAGAAGCTAAGAGCATGTCCGTGTCGTACACATAATCCAGTGCTGAGAGAAGAACAAAGGACCAAATTAAACACGTTAAAAAAAAAAAAAAAATAAAAAATTGACCTCTTCTGGTGTGTGGAGAATGGAAGAGTATTTACATATACTGGCTAATTTGATTGGGATTTTACACTGTTCTTCAGGTTATTTCACTCATACTACGGCATGGCAACTCAATGGGTGAAGGAAATCACATTAAACAACCCTGGCAACACACAAGACACCATAATACATTTACAGGACACAAAAAAAGGTGCAGTTTGTGTTATGAGTTATTAACAGTATCTCTTATTTATGAACTTATTAAAGAATGGCATTAATGTGCAGTATATCAAATGTAATAGCCAAGGAAGATATAGTTTGCACCTTATAGACTAACAAAAGTAAATTAAAGATATAATAAATATGCACAAGTTTTCGTCTACATCCAGTAGACTTCTTCAGGTGTGGAGAGAAGTCTCAAACATTATTTTATATACGGGTTTGAGTCATAGGTGAACACTACAAGCTAGCAATAAAAACATGATCCAAGCTGAGAAAAATACCAGAAATGGGTGAACATTGTTATAGGGGGACAAATATGGTTAGTCTCTATAGTGTGTCATAAAACCATTGTCTATATTTAGCCCTTGGTTGACATAATCAAGTTTATGTATTATTTTTTGTTCATCTATTTCTGTTTCCATCTTGGTTTTAAAGCTAGAGACTAACACGGCTCAACTCATTTTTTTATATCAAATGTAATTGTCATACCTCATCTTCAGTTTCCTCCGTGTCATTGGTCTGCTGGGTTATCTGCTGTTGATCATTGATTTCTCTATTAACTTCATTCACCACCTCCTGAATAGCCTCCGCTAATGTCTGAGCCGGCCGCACTTCTACACTGTTAGGGTTGGCTGCAAAATTGTTACAAACACCCATTCTAGGTTTACTTTGAAATTATTCAATTTGTGTTTAAAGTCTTTTATACCAAAATTACATACACTGTACCCTACCCTAAATGCTCGACAAATTCAATCCACTTTACAACTTCTAAAGCTACATTTTATGCAAAGAATAAGAAGTATAGACATACAATTTTTTAATTTTTTATGAAGTTTAGATTTTAGTTATAAGAAAATTAAGTTTTAGTTCCAAATTCACAATTCAACATTCGATAAATTACTTAAAGTTTGGGCCCTTAGAGGTCTAATTTGTTGAGGATTTAGGATATTTATAAATACAATTTGCAATATACTGATAATTCAAGTGAACAGGTAAGGAAACATGGGAGCTGATCAGGAATTTTCTTTTTTAAAATTACACTTATATGCAGGCGGCGTGTCCGGCAGCTACCCCAGTTAAATATATTAGAGGAATATCAGAAGTGTAAAAGATCAACACTGTTACTCAGATATATGCTTGTCTTTTATATTCATCATTTTTCCTGTCCACAGTTACAATACTATCTTTTTGTAAAATTGAGAACGTGGTTTAGAATTCATGGGGTTTTAAGCTTTTGTTCATAATGAATTCATACCACTTAATTGATTTTTCACTTTGTTTTGGTTTATGGAACCGCCATCAACATAACTAGCACAAGGCGAGGACAATACAGGACATAAAAACATGACAAAACAACAAATTGGCTTTCTAATGAGCCTCTTTCAGCTAGGAGATGACCATGCCACAAGAAGCTCTCGTAAACCATTTACAGGTTACCTAGGGGATGATTAATTGAATTTAAACATGGAACTGATAGGGGAATACAACTTTTCAAATTTTTATTTTTATTATTTTTGCTTAGGCAGAAATTGCTTTGCCAATCACCAACAGGTAGATTTAAAGAAATAAGACTACCCAACCAGTAATTATATCAAAAACAATTAAATAATAGATGCCCAGACCAGCTTGCTGAGAGTAATGACCTGGCCAAGTTTTAAGCACAAGAACATACCTTCATCTGGCGTTTGAACATGTTTGGCAACAAGAGCACTGAGTAGATCCTTGAGGACGTCCTTCACAGTGTCATCTACAGACATGGGTGCTGGATGTTTTGGTCTGGTCGTGCTCAGTATCTGAGGAGTGTTTGGGCCAGCATACCTCAACTCTTCACCTACACATGTTCAGTAATGTTTAAGTATAAGTTATACAAAGTGTTTTTTGTTTTGTTTGTTAAGCTTTTGATAACCGAAATATCTAATGTTACTGTTAATTTTAAATGAAAGAACATATTCGAGACTAATGATTGATATTAAGTATTTATTTTAAACTATAATGTAGCAGGATTCAAAACCGTTGTAACCATATTCATTTTCCAAAGATTCAGTTTGGTTCATTTCAGTTCTCCAAGGTTACACCCATCACCGTGTGAATAACACTAGGGAGTAGAAAGTTATCATCCTCAATGACAAACTGTATCCATGGTTACTCTTAAGCATAATTAAAGAGTACCTGACTAAAATGAAAATCATGGTACAATAAGCTGATCCCAATCTTACTGAAGAATAGGTGATAATACATTAATCTGTACTTAATAGTGGGAGGTTATTAAGGAACTATTGGTGGCCTTTCATTAAAAACAGGGCGAGGCTGTAAATTCACATAATTCAGCTTGTTAGAGGGACATTGTACTGACCTCTTTTGAGAGTAGGTATCATTGAAATTCTGAGAGTTTCCTGAGCTTCATCAGTGAAGAGCCCACCGTCTCTGGCTGCAGCTGGTCCCAGAACTCTGAGCACATAATGTAACTCCTGTGAGCCCTGACTGCCCTGTGTCACTCCTGTCACACTGGAACCACTCCCTGATGTAGCACTCTTCATAACCTGGAGGGAGAAAAACATTTCTTTACTAGGCACTTTAA
>JAVFBZ010020450.1:0-11555 GCA_032466195.1 Katharina tunicata | reverse complement strand
CAATTTGCATAATTTATGGGGAAATTTGCATAATTCCGTGATTTTTTTTCTACGTTGCACATCTGCGTACATATAAGCATGCATTATGCAACTTTCAAAAGCCTAAGTGAAAAAGTAACCAAGATACAGCCCGGACAAGCTTACTGGACATACGGACATACGGACATATGGACACACGGACACTGGGACACACGGACAGAAAAAGTAAAACCTATATGCCCCCCCCTCTTACTAGAGGGGGCATAATAAATGTTTATAAATGGGGCAGTGGTGCTGATTGTGCGTGAGTAAATTAACAGCCAAATAGATGGCAAAACAAAACATATGGTTGCTCAAAAGTCAAATGATTGATAACAACACAAAAGCAACCTTTATGATATTATAGATTAAATTATATTATTTACTAGATAAGTCAACCAAACTTGCTAAAACAATTGTCCGCAAAACCGTTTAAAATATGACCTGGGGTATTTCATGGCACAAAGTGACGTGCACATTACAGGTTACACACCCATGGGCTAATCTGGTAGTTTGGTAGATAACACCCAATAACACTCAATTTGGCAGTTACATTACTGAAAGTAACGCTGCTGAATCACCTATTCATACTGGAGTGAGGACTCATTTCAGGATATGTAATCCACATAAAAATGATGTGCCTCTAAAGGGTTAATAAATTATTATTTATGCCCAGAGTACTGACACTTTTTGTCTTAATTTTTTTAGTAGGCATATGTGAATAAAAACATTCATGTATATGTAAGCTAGAATCTCATTATAATACATGTAGACCGTTGCTATTTGCATTTGATATTGGTTTATAACAAAGATATATTTATAACAACAAGATATTTAACGTACATTTTTGTAAGAAAACATTATCAATTTTAATATACATGTATAACGTTTTATAAATATTACATCTGTTAACAAATATAATAACAAGAAAAACATAGTCCCATGTAAACAATCATACATTTCAACCTAATTTCTGGCCATTAAATGCTCTGGACAGAAATACTGTGACACCAAATCCTAAACATGCTAATAACAACATTCTTCTTTCAGGAGCATTAATTAACAAGTTGAGAAAGTCACACAGAAAGACTTTCTACAAAACAAGAAATGCAATAGAAGACTGCGACAGATGACATTATGTCATGATGAAGGTGCAAGCTTGAAAATGACGTATCAGAATATAAAATTCAGAATATCAGAAGATTTAAAATTGAACACGCGTCATATTTATAAGTTGTTATGTTAGACCTTGTATGTATTTTGATAAAGAAACACCATTGTCAATCATAAACCTTTGTCAAGAATTTGAAGAACAGTTACCACCTCACTAGTCTGCCATTAGAAGGCTCATTGCAATCAGGCTAATTGTCCAAGGCCCTGTTTAAATCATGGTCTTTTAGATAAAGCTAATTTTAATTTAATTTCTTTAAACAACTGCCAACACACAATTTGTATACAAAGGGTACACTAACAAAATGTATCGTGAACAGCTGAGTGTGGCTTCAGTTATTAATCGTCACCAGATCGTAATGCTAACCGTCTTTTGTTGACCTTTGAAGGGCTTCAAAACATCAGATCAAGCATGATAAATATAAGCCATATCAGGAAGGTTTTTTATCCATAATTTCTAGGACGGTAGTGATACTTTACCCTAGAATACGGATCACTCCACCATTGCCTTGACGCCCCAACGGGAAATCCACATGCCCTTTGGTTACAGCGCCACTCAGAGGATGGTCTTTGTAGAATATCACAGTTGGTGTCGGGCAGTTTTTGTCCATCCATCAACTGACACATGACCATCCGTCGTTTGACCCCCGTACCACACGTGGCACTACACTGTAAACATAAAAAAAGATCTTAGCTATGTAAAATTCTTTTCAATTTTATGTTAGCCATTTAAAACTGTGATGTTAGCATCTCTTACAGATTATAAAATGTCATTAATGCTGCAGTTACTAATATATCTTTAGATTAAATTATTAAAAAAATGCGTTAGCTCAGAAAGATAGTGATGCAACTTAGACATAACTTCAAAGAAAACAAAATCAACATCATTTTGACTCTTCATTTTCAAAATTTCTGTTTATTATAAAACTATCTTTAAGTGTGAAAATTTTCCTTCAAATGTGTCAAATGTGAACAGAATGTCCAAAATATAAATTTGTTTTCTGTGAAGTACAAAGGTTTATGGCGCACGTGGCTGATAAAATTGCTCTCTTCCAGCAATTTTATAATAGGTTTATATCTCATAAACCTTGAGAGCCTGAAGTTGAGACCCCCTCTGCCCCTTGCTTCTCGACAGGGTCAATTTGGTATTTTGATTGTAAGGAATTGTTTTCAGTATACTGACCTGTCCCCATCGTCCATAGTTCCAGCGTGGACATGTGCCTTTATTACAATGTCTGACCTCTTCAGGCCGCTCCTGACCTCCACAGTGATCTGAATGACCTTTCTTGTTTTGGCACATCACCTGGCGTCTCTCCATCCCCATACCACACGTCACAGAACACTGAGGAAAACAGTTAGAATCACATTGATCATAACAAGGCAAACTACAGTGTAACTTGTGTATATCGACACACCATCAGACTGAGTAAAAAAAGGTGGGTTTAGACTAGATCTTAGTTTTCAAAAACTTTATTACCATAAAAAAAAAAACTAGAAATAATGCGGACTAGCCAACAATGTCGGAAGAATAGATGACGATATACTCAGGGGTTGGTTTTGACAAAGTTTCATCGATTACATTTTAAAACCTTTAAAAGTCAAGAATACATACAGTCAATGGGCTGTTACTGCGAAGTCTACAATTACAATTGTATTACAATTCATTGGTAAATAGATGTTAAGCTTATATAGCTGCCCACAGGCTTAATCAAATATTCAATTTATATTCAAAATATATTTGATGTCTTTTCTAAACCTGATCACTCAATTTTGAAAGTGGAGTCCAAATATTCAGTACTGAAGAATTTATATAGCAAATAGTTAAACTTAAATACCTATATAAATTCTTCAGTGCTGAATATTTGGACTGAAGTCTTCATTATTGAAGCCCAAATATGCAATACTTAAAAGCAAAATGTTAAATGATAAAGTCCAAGATTGAAGTGCAAAATTTCAAAAAGGTGAAGTCCAAATATTGAATATTATATATATATTTTTATAAATGCAGAGAATAAAAATTTTGCTTGCCTCGACCCGGATATATATTAAATAATATATTGGTCCGCATATTCCATTCTGAAGTTTTGAAGATGACTATCAATTTATGTGACTATTCCTGCATAACTGTTGACAAATAGTTGAATTCAGATTTTGTGTGTGAGCCAAACGTGAACTATTCTGAAGAAAAAGTAAACTGTGGTTCACATGACTGGTTAATAGGATATCTCACCTCTGTCCATGGACCACTTCTCCACTTGTTGTCATCATTTTGGATACTGTTTGGTGATGCCTCTGTGTTCTTGGTGTAGGCACAGTCACCATGGGTACACTTCCTCTCTGCAGGGGGCTTGTTATTCATGTCGCAATCATTGTCGTTTCCCATCAGTCTATCAGGCATCAGACACGCCACATAGCGTGTCTGAAGGCATTCATTAGAACACTGTCAAAAGATGTGCCAAAAATATTGTTTGAAGAAAAAGACCACAAGATCACGCATACTGTTTGTTGGAATGTAGTCATTGATCGTGCTGTTAGGATAAGTTTAACTTTGACAGTTCTGGTATAAATAGTCACTCATGAGTGAGGGTTACTGTTTGGGTTGTCAAGATGAGTACAATACAAAGGCGAAGTGACCTGTTTGATCAGGACAAAACACTTGACAAGTAAACAAGAGCAAAAAACTTCTGGTTTTAGAGTTTGAAACTATTGCTTCCTTTACTTGTGTGTTCAATTAAGCTACATGTACTCCAGACAGAGCAGATATAGACTGATTTCTTAAAGCAATTTTAATTGAAATTTGTAAAACAAGTGACAGATTAAAAAACATAAATCAATAATTGATAAAATCATGTTTTTTCTTTAAAAAATATATCTTTGTGTGACTGAGTAATCATCAAATCTATATCAAAACAAATTTTTTCAACCTGTAAAATATATTTTCACTTTAGCGTGATAAAACTGAATAAAAAATGAACGTATAACATACATCTCCCCATTCCCCGTTCCTCCAGTTGCCACACGGTCTAGAGGTACACTTTTCCTTGGCGTTGGGTCTGGTGATAGCAGCACACACGGCATCAGGTCGATGTTTACCGTCCTCCCCAAAACATCCCACATACCTCATACGTGTCCCTTCTCCACATGACGCTGAACACTAACAATTTAAAGAAATGTGTGAAAGAAAACATCCTATTGATAAAAAATTAAACTTTAATCAGAATAATGATAACTTTATTTACAGAGGAAATATACACATTCAAAAAACACTTTTGCTTTTGCTCTTCCATGTGGTCCTCATAAAATTTAACAAATACCTAGATATTAACATTATAAACAAATAGCAATAACTATTTAATAAAATGGTAATAAAAAAAAACAGTGAATATTTAATATTTAAGTAGAGAATAAATCTAAATTAATTTTTAAAATCAACAATGATATTGTTATCACAAATAAAAAATCAACACACAACAATCATTAGTGCGAAGAAAAATAAATATTTTTTTTGTATTCATCCCATGTAAAAGTTTAAAACAAACCCTCTTCAATGAATTAAGGGAGGATTTTTTTTAATTGGGTTTAAAAGTGTGTTCCATAATGTTCCACAAAAAACTGAAATGCTATTTTTCAGGGTTTTTTTATTTTTGAAAGACGGAATATGCAAACCTAAAGCCATTGATCTTAACGTTCTTGTGTGTGCTTATGTGTTTGGTGTAAATAATTAGGTAGTTAAGATTTGTTAATTATGCAGAGTATATTGTACATGTACTTCTGTCAGTGACTGTCATCCAGTTTAATTCTTTTAAAAGAAGAGAAGTTGATATTGGTAAAATTTTTAGACAAAATGAGTCAAGCTCCTTGTTTCTGTAGTTTAAAAATTTGATTAATTAATAACAGATTATAATTTTGTACACATTAAAAATAAGAAGGCATAGAAATATTAAGGATTACTGTATTTATGTAGTGTTCTGTTGGCATTTTTTTAGCAAAGTGGTGTACGAGGACAAATATCAATCATTTCACAACCAATCAAAAAACATCAACAAAAAACAAGAGCTGACCTGAGTCCAGCTTCCAAAGCGCCACTCCACCCCTGGTCTGGGCGTGATCTGGTTAACAAGAGAAGCCGCTGTCATACAGGGATGGTCAAAACAAGGTTCCTTGTCGCGAGGTTTGCGTGCCGCATCACAGATGGAATCATGGAGAAACTGACCATCATTTGACCTACATCTGACAGCTCTCATTCTGGTCCCCTGTCCACATGTCTCTGAGCACTGGGTGAGAACAGAACAAATCAAGTTGCAAAAACATAAAAGGCTTAATGATGATTAGGCATTACTTTTATCAATATTCAAAGCAGATCAGTCACAACAAATGTTGTTAAAACTGAGGCCCTCTATGCAAATTAAGTTTGTGACAAGTTGCACAAAATATCACTTTATTTTTCATTGACTTATTTGTACTTAAGGATATCTCACTTATATAATGATACGGTAAATACAGAAAGATTGATTTATCAATCGCATGCTTCAACCAAGTCGCGCCCCATGTTTTATACTAACAAACTTGTAAATTTTGTACAGTGGTTAAACTACAGAACACATGTTGCCTGCAAGTATGATGGAAGGATGTACCAGTTTGCTTTCTGGACAACACAACACAGTATAATAATAGGAAGACTTAGTATTAAATGGTTGCATTACCATCAATGTGATTACCGTGTTGTTGTACAGTTCTGTTATCTATTGGAATGGAAATTAGTATTGATGGCGCATGCAGTTCTAAGTTATTAGCACTATGCATGTCATTACTTTGCATTATTTTAAGTCAGTAAATCTGTTATCTACTTATTATGTTTATCAACTATTATGACTTACAGGTCCCCAGCCTCCATTGAACCAGGCTGGACAAGCTTCCAGATTGCAGCCTGTCCTTGTGGAGGGTCGTCTTCGTCTGTCACAGTAATCTCCCCTTACTTCCTTCCCGGCCTGTTTACACATTACTTTACGGTGTCGCTGTCCTGCACCACATGAGGCTGAACACTACATAGCAAATGAGACAAGGTTGTTATTAATATAATTATTACATTAAAAATTAAGATAATTAAACATATCAACAGGAAACTAAGTGTAGTTACGACGACAACAAAAGATACACATGGATGCATGGTGATTCAATATTTTAGTTTATTTTAAAACCATTATCATGGATGCATGGTGATTCAATATTTCAGTTTATTTTAAAACCATTATCAAGAATGAAGAAATATCTATACAGAAGGTGAACATAAACACCAGAAAGATGTTTGTACGAATATTAATATATCACAATTACTTATATAACAGAAATCTGTATTCGTGATATTGTTTCCAATTTGTTATTGAGTGGCAGTGTTTTTAACAACATCATTATTATAATCAGATAACCGCATTGACTGCCATAATATCACAACTCAATATCCTGCCTTCTATTGATAGTCTTTTAGATAAAACAAACTAAATAAATGTTAAAAAAATGGATATACACTAAATCCTCAACAAATTCGACCCCTTATCCACTTAACAAACTACATCTTATGCAAAGACTAAGAAGTGTAGAAACACAATTTAATTTTTTTTCAGACACCATTGGAAACTATAACTTTTAGTGTGAAAGTCACACAAATTCAATAAATTAGGTAAAACTTGTGCCCTTTAGGTCGAATTTGTTGAGGATTTAGGGAAATGTTTGTAACTGACCCCAGTCCATGCCCCATTGTCCCACTCAGCACAAGGGTCCTGGTTACAAGGCTGTGAAACTAACTTCTCCTCTCTACAGCTTATCTCTGCTACTACATTGTTGTTTTCATCCACACAGGTCCCATTACGTTTCTGTTCACCTCCACCACATGATTTAGAGCACTATTAAGTCAACAAAAAGGATATAAAAAAACTCATTCTTTTTCTAACCCCTCTGATAACAGCTTTTGTGTAACGGATAATCATTTTTAGGCCATATCTGCTGCAGGAAATACTTGTATCGCATGTAAATAAACAAAACAATTAGGACATCAAGTGCATTCAACACAAACAAAAATCTACATTAAGCAGGTATAGCAGCAAAGATAATAAAGAAATAAAATAGAACAATTCAGCAGAACATAAGGTCGAATGACCAATGAAACAAGAGAATCAAGTCACATGAAAGAGCTTAAATTTCTTCATACGTCAATTGATCAGGTCAAGGGTCAGTAGTCTCGCTTTGTAAAACTCTATATGGATATCTTCATCAGATCAAGTACCGTATTAATCTTTTTTTTCAGAATTTTCCCTTGGTAATAACTAAATTATTATTCCATCAGTCAAGGTACCACTAGTTGCTTGTAACAGGAGAACAATCACCAACAACCGATTAGAGATAGAACTTAGCATGGCCTGAATTGCGGATCAAAGGCTGAGATCAACCCTCACTTATTTACCCTTTTCCACTCCGAGTATTTCCAGTGTGTTGCGTGACATTTGCCGAAGCAGCTGATATCTTCACTGGGTTTGTCAGTCATGCCGCGACAGTGAATCTCCTCCACTATCTCCTCAGATTTACCCGATTTCTTCACACACCTGACCAGCTGTCGCATGTGACCCGATCCACAGCGAGTGTCGCACTCCCCACGATACACTACCTGCCAGCTACAACAACAACAACAACAGCAACTTTTACCTCATTCCTTATTGGTTTGGTCTTAACATTTTGCATATTGACTGTTGCATATTTTTTAGTATTTGCAGGTCAGCTGAATAGTTTATTTTTTTTGTATCAGTTTTGTGTGCTGTCAGGGGATTTACCTCAGTTATACAAAGCTTCTTTATTTATGGACCATACCCCAGAATCAACATTCAGGTTAATAACTCCTTGATTAAACCATGTTGTTTGATTTCTAAAGCCTAATATTTAAATTCATACATATAGAAATGCTTTCAAGAAAACATATCGTCATGTCTATAAATTTGAAGCCAGATTTATTTACAAGCAGACAAATTGTGCAGCTTTTTAAAAATTCCTATACCCGGTACTTATCTTCATGTGACATTTCCCAATTATTTTAACATCCTCTAAATTCAAGATTGGTTTCAAATGATTATCTTGAACAGATTTTAGTACATCAAAGAAGAGAAAAGAGAATAGACCGATGGAATGTACCTTGTTGAGCAGTGTTTGTTACATTTAGCGGAGGACTGCTTAGGTTTCTCCTTGTCTTTGCACAGCTCATCCGACACTATCAAACCATTATCCTTATGTTCGCAGATTATCTTTCTCCTTTTGCGCCCTGTAATAAATCAGTCAACAAGTGAAAACCAATAGATTTATAATGAGCTAATTTGTTTCATGTTTAATGCCGTACTTTAATAACAGTATTTCAATACACTAAGTCGATGTGGGGAGACGCCTAGAGCACACACTTCTAAAGTGTATATTTGTGGTGCACAGATCCCCACACCTCTGAGTTCCCGAGTTCAAACACTCGCTTGGATTGTTGGATTGTGGGTTTGTCTACCAGCTATAATGTTCCAGCAGACAGTCAAGAGACTCCCACAACTGCCCAATGATTGATTTGATACTAATAGTCCTGTCATAGATTTGCAGTTTGTCTGATTTCTGACTTAATAAGAGGGTTTGTAAACTGACCTGTGGCATGATCGCACAGAATAGGAAAGTACATACATGTATAATCTGACCACTGTAAATTCTAGATTTGGTTTCAAGTAGGTTTGAGCATAAAGTGGGTTTTACCTTGACAAACATGAGAGCATACACCCCAGGGTCCTTTTTGGTTCCACTCAAACTCCTTAGCCTGGCCCACAGACACTGTGTAGGAATAGCGGATGTCGGGCGGGTACAGCTTACCCACTGACAGTACCTAAAGGAATGACATAATTAATCGTTCACTCTTTTCACACAACTCTGATTTGAACTACAAGTTGACAGAAGAGATTTAATATCTCCATTTTAGATTTTTGTCAAAGATTATATCTGTAAAGGTGACTGTTTCATGAAAGTAATAATCAACATATATGATTGAATAGCAAATTTAGAGTATGTCAAATATGTCAAAATCTGTTTTAAAGGATCATTATTGATCTTCCAAATCCGCTAATACTCATGGATAAAGTTCAGAGTTCAGCATGATTCCTAATTGTATCAATGGACTGCAATTGTAGTTACCATAAGTATGAGATCTTCCTGTAGCATCCTTGTGGCGTTGATCCTCTCCACAGCAACATCCGATCCTGTATACTCAATGGTAGATCCGTGGACTTTGAGGTGGCGTTTAAACATACTAACCACAAAGTTCCCATTCAGAATGTACTCCCTCTCAGAGTTCATCAACACTACAACAACAACAACAGCAAATAGTGAGTTTATTCATAAGCCAAAAGATTATACATTCGCAGAAGAGAGCAGTAAAAAATTGCAAGCCCATAAATAAGAAATAGTCCAAAGACAACTGTTTCTTTATGATGACGGCTTGGAAATAATAATCAGAATTACCCAGCATTCCCATTAAATTCAAAATGTCAAACCTTTTTATTTTGGTCATCACTAGGAAAAAGATGTTAGTGAGAATCTTTTTGAATTAAAAAACTGACTCATTGCAAGGCAAAAATAATTCCGAACAATCTTATGCAGTAATAAATGTTAATTTTACTTATACAACGGCGCGCCAGCCCAATCGGTGAATGAAACCACCGTAAACGATGCTGGGAACATGCAAGACAGCACTTACCAAGGTAGTTTTCGTCATTTTTAGATTGCCCATAACCAAACTGTCGTATATCAATGTTGAGAGAGCCGCTGGGAATCTTTGTCACATAGTTGTAACCTACACAAAAAACAATTCATCTTATACCGTAAATATATATATAAGTGACTTTTTGGAGGATCAATATTCCAATTTGCAGGCTGATAAATGAAGATACATCTACATGAATATATTCTTGATGGACTAAAACCATAACAAGAGAAATATTACACAAATACTACTCAATTGAAGCACAGACGCAGATGTGGATGAAAAATGTTGGATATATTAGAATGATTATTTTATTTAATCTACCACCCACTAAATTGTCTGTAGATGTAGACTCCAAGCTGACCACAAGAAAATTAGTGAATAAATAAACAAATATATATTTTCTTTTGTTTGCTATCAAACAGAAATACTACCCAATTCTTCAAACAGGACTTTTGAAGGATATGTGGAGTGGTTTGATTCTAGTCTTACAACTTACCATAATTCACTTGGTTGAAGGTACCGGACACAGTTTTACAGGAAGAGTTATCTCCCCCACATACACCACACTTATCTCTCTTCATGTCTGACCCAAGACGATTGTCACAGCCAGCTTTCTAAAAATACAAGTTAAAGACACATTAACAACAGTTGTTGTCCATGCTACTTGTGTGGCTATGTGAATCATTGTAGACTTACGCTACTTGATCAAAACGTCACTTTAATTTGTTTTTTTGATTGATTGGGGTTTTACGGCGTACTCAAGGTTATTTCACTTCATATGACGGCGTGCCAGCCCGAACGGTAAATGAAACCACCCTAAACGACGCTGGCAACCTGCAAGACAGGATAAAACATTACATAACATTCACAAACCAGGACACCACAACAAATCGGCTTGTGCTCTCTGAGTTAAACGGACACAGGAGGCTCCCACCCCAACATACCGTCACTTTGAACTGTTAGATATTTCACCAGACTTTCAAATCTATGCTTGAAATCTGGCAAGTTTCACGATAACATTTTGAATACTTGTAACACTTATTGTGAAAGGCATTTCTCTTTATGAATATGTTTGCCTGCAGTTTTAAAATTGTATTAAATACATTTTTCTGATATGACCCCAAAGCTCAACTGGTGTTTGGTGGAAAAACTGTGACAAAACCTCTTAAACTCCACTCTTTCCTCAAATACCAGTCTGGTTGTCACATGGACTCTTTACATCAAACAAGGACCAGAAGCGACTCAGCTAAGAAGATACTCACCCTACATTTTCCATTGACACAGATGTCAGTGGAGTCAGATCCACATTTGGTACCATCTATAACCTTATCGTCTAGCTGGTAGTAGGCACTACTTGTTGAGGCTCGACAAAATAACTTACATATATCCTTTAACAAAACTGAAAACAAAAAAGTTTCAAAATTAATTCATTTGGAAATAGTATTTTTTGGGGAAATCATAAATAAAGGGGATACTATCATAAATCCTCAACAAATTCGACCTCTTAGGGCACAAACCTGAAGTAATTTATTGAATGTTTGAGTGTGAATTTGGAACTAAAACTTACATTTTCTGGTAATTTAAAGTCTGAACTTCA
>JAVFBZ010020428.1:0-11556 GCA_032466195.1 Katharina tunicata | reverse complement strand
TTGGGTCGCCGGTGTGCACACAATCTTTTCAACGTTGTTTTTGGTGGGGGGGGGGGGGGTATTGGAGTGGACAGCTGGACCACAATCTAAAAACTCCTAAATGTTGATCACAAACTGTGATACTTCTCAAAGCATGGCAGTACACACATTGGCTTTTTACACTTTTTACACATAGTACGAGTTTGCTTTCGCTTGGCTTTTGTACTACAAACGACACAGTTCTGCTTTTTGCCGGCCACACTTCTCCCAGGATAATGTTGACTCGAAAGACGTGACGCTTCATTGCCAAGGTGTGCTGGGCTTGAACGAAGAAGTCCCTCGATGACCTTCACCCGGAACTCCAAGCTAGTTAGTTTTTTGTTGCTCGGCAGGTAGTTAAAAAGGATAGTAGCGTTAAGCAAACTGATATCAAGGATATTTAGGAAAACGCGTTTCCACCATTTTAGGGATCTATGGTGGTGTGCATAGTACTGCCATAATTGGGCGGCTAAATCTGAACCACCCATAAACCTGTTATAATCCTGAACGACAGAAGGTTTGTGAATCTCACGAAGTCCGGTGGAACTGTTTTTGCAGCGAATTTCTTTTGTGTCCATACTGCAGTCGCCATAATTCGTCAGAAGTGTTACACGCTTTCTATCCTGCCAAACAATGCAGAGTTGCCCGGCTTTCGTGTAAAACTGGGGGTCATCGCCTTTCCGTATGGGAAACTTCTTGGGATTTGCAATCTCTGGAATCCCTTGTGATGTGTAGCGTACTGTTCCACGGGAACTAAATCCTAACTGCGATAATTTGTGTACGAGTGCAGGACTAGTATACCAATTATCCATAAAAACAATATGTCCTTTATGTTCTAGCCCTTTCAAAAGGTCGATGACTACTTGGCCTGATGCTGAAAGGTTACGTGGATGGTTCGTGGTAGCATACGCGATCAAAGGCGGACTGAATTGGTCTGACTTGGCCTTGGACCCGGTAAAAACCTGCCAATTACAACAATACCCAGTTTCGGATTCACATAATGAGAAGCATTTTAACCCCCATTTGGCAGCCTTGCGTGGCATGTATTGTTTGAAACCCAGTCGCCCTTTAAATTTTATCATAGTCTCGTCTGGTGAGAGGTTCCGTCCGGGTTTATAAATTTGACGAAACGAGGGCAATACGATGTCTAGCAGGGGGCGAACTTTAGACAGTTTGTCATCATCAGTGATAGTTTCATCAGCTCGATTGTTGGCAAGGTGGAAAAATCGCAGGATTGCGTCAAATCGGTTGCGGGACATGGTTGACGGATACACAGGGCTTCGCAGAACTTCTGACCTCGACCAGTGCATAGCATAGCGAGGCCTTTTGTTGATCCCCATACACAGAAGCAATGCCAAAAAACGCCTCATTTCTGGAACATTTGTTGGAGTCCAGGATGTATTTCCAGGCACGCTTTGATCGGCATATCGGTTCGTCTCGGTCACCATCAACTGCCAGACTGCATGGCAAAAAAAGAGTTCAAAGGTCTCCATCGGTGATAGTCCACTGAAATCTTGCGTAGGTCCAGCTTGTCCACTGAAATTCGCAGGTGGCCGCTTATAGGAGCTTGTTTTATGCCATCCAGACCTGAAGTGAGAATATTAACATATTAAGAAATGTCAGAGGGCGCTATATTGATTGGAGAAACTTCTTCCTAATGGTACTAGACAGCAAAGGCATAGCGCATACAACAATCATGAGTTCAAAAATAGTTTAATTTGAATAACAAATTAAAGGATTAGTGTGCACGAAAATCAACATTTTAATATTATTTTTCTAATCAGAAAATGGGTCTTCAAAGAAACACTGCCCTCACACATTATTCAATGTGCTTGGGTAAGCACATTGATAAATGTGTGAGGGCGCTGTTTGTTTGAAGACTCATTTTCTGAATAGGATTTTTTTGTGCACACAGCCTGTTCTACTTGATGCACATTTCTGATTTATTGTAACTAGTGAAAGGGAGGCATTTTCCCTTTTTTTTGGGCGAAATACATCTAGAGCCAGGGTATATTGTTACATTAATATAAATTCCCAACAAGTGTAGGCTCACACAATGTACTGTTTATTCGCTTTATTCCTGTGTAACTAAATTCACGTTCTCGAGTCGTACTCAGTCTCATCATAGCATTTTACTACTTATAATTATTAGTAACCTCTTTACCTGAAATTCGGCTTGTCGGATGACTTTGACTTTGAGCAGGTAGCGACAAACTCTTCCGAATCGTCACTTTCTTCTGTGGTGGATGATAAGGAAGTCTCATCAGATATATCATTATCAGAACCGCTATCCGCGAATATTTCGTCAAGAATGTCGGATGGATCCGCCATTATGACTGGTTTTCTGTGACGAGCGTCTCTATTTGGTGAATCCTAATCCTATAATATTTCATACCCACGCGCGCAAGAGGACGCGCGCTCGGGGTCTCCGCCAATCAGAGGCCGATCTCCAAAGTGAGGGCGCTATTTACATTTCAGTTCAATGCGAAATGGCAATGTGCCATAAGGGCCCAATGGGAATGAAATCCGATTGTATTTGTGTGACTTAAAGTCACAATGGTAACGAGAGTGTATGCTTCAATGAGTCCATATGGCACTCTTGGGGTTGATAGGGTTATAATATGCATGATCGCGCGGTCCTATTGGTTGCCACCCGTGGCAACCAAATAAACAACGGTTCACCGTTTTCAGTGAAGAAAGAGTCTAAATTAAAAAAAACTCTTTTACCATTCGGTTTACCAAGTGGTAAACCGTCAGCACAATTTTCTTATGTAACAGAGAGAATCTGCGCGGATACGTCAATGTGAACCGAAAATATAGGAGCACCAGACTCGTATACAGGCTTGTGCGATGGATAATTGAAATTCCTGTAACAGGTGTAGTGCAATGAAGCTTATCCGCGAAAACCTATATTTATCTAGCGAACTCAAAATCGGTGTTCATTATCACCGTGTCTATGTCAGCCATCACATTGCCCATTCACACACCTTTTGAGGATGGCTAATAATTTAAATTCGCGCCAAGTGCGTAAAGTATACCTCATCACATTAAGTCAAGCGTCTCCAGACGTTTCTCGTCAAGGTTTTGTCGATACAGTTGTTCGGGCGTTTGAAATAGCCAGCACTGCAAGAGTGGTTCAGTGGGCTTGTTCGCAGGAATTTCACGCCAATGGTGGCCAGCATTTTCACCTTTCCGTCAAATTGGACAAAACGCAGCGATGGTTGCGAATTCGTAACTATTTAGCTCAACACGATGGACTCGCGGTCAATTTTTCGGCCCTCCACCACAACTATTATAGCGCATGGAAGTACGTGACAAAAACCGATTTAAATTATTTACAGTCACCGGGGCACCCAGATTTGGACAGTTCAATTGCACCGACTACTGACGCCGCATCGCAAGCCGTTGTTCAGATCTCACAAGAACCATTTATTGCCGATCCTGTCGGCAACGTAGGCGAATCGACGTCATCAGAAGGCAGAGGCAGAGGTAAGCGCCCCCCCAAACTGACTTCATTCGATGTCTCTCAACTGGTGGTCCAGAAAAACTTGAAAACGCGACTGGAGTTGGTGGCTTACGCAGATCGCCAAAAAGCGGAAGGGAAACTGGATCTTCTTCGTTTTATCGTCAATCGTGGAAAACGTGTGACCGAGGAAGCTATTCAGGTTAGTATAGAATATTTGTTTGATGTATTTATAGTTTTAAAAAGTCTTTTCGCATAGAAAACTGAGCAATATATATCGGCTACCCATTCTTTGAGGAATTAATTTGCCACGAGAGGGCGCCACGCACTGAAGTCATTATCTGTGAGCTGCGCCCTCATTGGTTTAAAGTATGCCGGCCGGCTGTTGCATACACGTACGTACACATGTAGTAGTGGTTTTGCCAACAAACACAGTTGTTTAATGTAATTGGGCACACTTTTTTATATTAATATGGCAGTGATTTGGTAAAGCGTTGTCACAAATGAAACGACAGTAACGTTAGTATTAGTAATATTCACCCGATTCCATGGTTTGTCTACATGTACGTGCCAACGGCATGGTCGTTGCATATGCAATGCATGCCATGATAGTAGTCGCACTGGCAGTATTGTTGTGTGGGTTAACGTGCTTTATTATTATATTAGTACAATTACTAGTATTAGTTCAAAGTGGCTATTTTTACGTGACCGTAACCCTACGTACTTCGCCTATTTTTACGCGAGTTCCTAAATTAACTAAAATTATTGGTTAATTATGCACCTAAATAATTTCATCTATAGGGTCTTTACTAGTTTTATTATAGAAAAAGGTATAACACTAGTAGTGTACATACGAAAAACTAGGGAGTGTATCAAAAAAAAAACTAGGGACTGT
Source organism: Katharina tunicata (assembly GCA_032466195.1). Classification (NCBI taxonomy): domain Eukaryota; kingdom Metazoa; phylum Mollusca; class Polyplacophora; order Chitonida; family Mopaliidae; genus Katharina; species Katharina tunicata. Next base: position 7,180 of record JAVFBZ010020428.1, on the reverse strand, counting down.
ATCCATGGATTGTGGTAAATTATGGCTGTCAATTCCGTCGTTGGTCTTCATACGTTCCGCGCGTATTGAGTTTCCCCCGTTATATCCCCATTGAAACATGCATGGTTGTAACATGGATGCGCATGCGCTACCGGAACTCGCGTACAAATAGCCAGAGTACGTAGGATTACGGTCACGTAAAAATAGCCACGGCCTTATTAGTTTACTGTTAAAAAATGCATCATTTGGGAACACAGTAATTAAAGCAGTTTCAGAGCAATGCATTTATTTCATTTGCTTAATCAAACTTATTCCTTTTTTGTTGCCTTCAGGTCGGCTGGGAAATAGCGCACTCTCAAGAAACGCTTCAAAGATCTACAATGACCAGAACGGAAGTACTACTCGATGTTGCCCAACACCCAGAAAAATGTGTATGCAACGGTCAGTGGCTACAATGTGCACTCGAAATTTTGGTAAATAATGGAATTGACATACAACATTTTGCAACTAGTGTCTATTTATTGTTGTTGAATGGAAGGGGAAAATATCGAAACCTTATGATTACCGGCCCAGCCAATTGTGGAAAAACATTTATGTTTCAGGCCCTGTCAAGTATATATAAAACATTCACTAATCCTGCAACTGGGACTTTTGCTTGGGTAGGGGCAGAATTAGATGAAGTAATTTTTTTGAATGATTTCCGTTGGAACTCCAAAGTCATTCCTTGGAATGATTTGTTATTGTTGCTCGAAGGTCAACCTGTTCATTTACCGGCACCTAAGACACACTATGCACATGACATCACATTTGACAAAAGCACACCAATATTTTGTACTGCCAAGCAACCCTTAGTGTACATTACTGGTACCCATATCGATGAGCGCGAGACGGAAATGATGAACGTGAGATGGAAAACATACTCATTTTCATACCAGATCCCACAAAGTGACCAAATGGAAGTAAAACCATGTGGTTATTGTTTCGCACATCTTGTACTAGACGAAAAACAATAATCCCGTTTATATAATATATAGGTGTTAATAACAAGACAATTTTATAAGTTAAGGTCTAGGGTAGCAAAGTTATTTGTGACCCGCTCTGCAAAAATGAGTCTGATTTCTCATAATACATTTTCACGTAAAGGACTGCTTATTTTCTCAGAGGTGATTTTTCTTTCAACAAATCATTTTCTGGTTTTAAGGAATTTTGGTTTCTCTGACACCTAATTTTTTTCTGAACTGATCGTTTGAAAAGGTTGTTTTGATCCCTAAAGTAGATATAATCAAGGTTTTTGTCATCCTCTAACCATAGCATCTAACGAAGCACTAAAATTGTAACTCTTAATATCTGTTCAAAGACATTTTTAATATAACTGCGAAAAAGAAACTTTCAAACAATTGTAAAAGACCAATGCAGTACACTACAGAATTGTGCCATAATGTCGAATGAAAGCTTATTTCATGCTCTTTCTGACCAACTGTAAAACTTAAAACAGTTATTGTTAACACATCAGACTCTTTTTTGCAGAGTGGGTCACATTTTGGCTTCAGGATGTGGTCGACCCTGCCCTTAGCGAGACCTAATGTGCCTATCTGTTGTCTCCCCCCCCCCCCCCCCCCACACCCGGTCTGCCCACCCAAGATGTGGGGATTGTCACTTTTGCAGTGACAAATTCCTCCACACTCGGGCAAAAAGTTGACAATCTTCGACCCCCAAGGGTGGGGTGCACTAGTGTTTGCCTTTGCATGTACATGTAGTAAACCAATGGTAACAATGACTTTTTAGTGACCACAATCCCCACCCTGGGGCTTGAAACATGTGACCAAACCTGCACATCAGACCTGGGGCAGCACGGGGGAGGGGTGGGTGAAACATTTGATAGGCACATTTATAAGGATTTGCTTTGGGAGTACATGTACACGCTTACAACTAAACTGTTAAAGGGAGTATACACCATTTGCAGATATCAAAAAAATTTATTACCGAATTATTAAGAAATATTTTACTCATTTGAAAGTAAATAATGATTGTAGGCATCCAGCAAAATGAGGGCCCTAGATATCCTGTAATTGTTCCAAAAAATTGAATTGTATAAACCAAAATTCATTCTCGCCGTCCGGCGAGCGCGAAAAAACAAAGATAACATAAGAATAACTGCTCGACGCCGGTGGAAAACAAACGCTGTTTTTCATGCTTTTCTCGGCATCCATGAATGTAAAAATTCGGACAGGTCAGTTAAACGATATTTACTATAAAATACAACCCCCCAAATCCACCCATTCCTGATAATTCAACAAATTACCAATGGTGTATACTACCTTTAAATAAACATAATGGGCCGTCATTGGGGTCATTTTGTGTAACATTAACACCTACAAATGTAATTTACAACCCACCCTCCTCAAATCAGGTATTTTTTTTTTTTACGGTTATTTTGGGTGAAAAGGCCAAAATGTCAAGTTTTAGCCAGCTATTTTGGGGCGTCTCCAGACGTTTCTCGTAAAGGTTTTGTAGACTTTATACAGTAATTTTTGAGCATTTGAAATAGCTAGAACTGCAGTGGGCTTGTTCGCAGAAATTTCACTCGAATGGTGATTGGTGGCCAGCATTTTCACAAAAGTTTAACCTTTGGCTTTTTCACCCAAAATAAATCCTTATAAAAGAAATTTGAACTAGATGTACAGTACATGTACACCCAAAGCAAATCCTGCTTGTTTTTTTTTTTTTTTTTTTTAAAAAGAAGAAATTGGTTGATGCACATGGTCATAAATTCCAATGTAATAGGGGTATAGTCAAGTTTTATAGTACTACAATTAAAGGGCAACCTCTTTCAAACAAAACCAAAATTATCCAGATCCAGAACAATAGGTGACGTCTTAATGACGTCATCAAAAATGACACTTCAATTACTTAACCCTAATTACTTGTCCTTCGGATGGGACGTAAAATAAGTCCAGAAGATTACCTCCATCGGATGGGCATAGTGACTTTGCAACGACAACATGTGAAATGCACCGGTGAGATTAGAGATTGAAATGTGTAGATGATGATTGTCCATTTTTCTTTGTGCAAAGGCGTTTGGACAAATTGGTCACTCTGCCCATAATTAGAGGTAATCTCCTGGACTGAATAAGTGGTCCCGTGTATCGGAAATGGCGGTGCACGTTAAAGAACACTGCAGGCACACTTTTCGGTCAAAGAGAAGGGATTATCCCGGTGTTGCTGGTGTAATCCATCATATTTTAACATGTATACATATGTATACATGTTAAATTGAACTTTTTACTCAACTTCATTATGCGTGTTAATTTAAACCAATGTAGTCTTCAACATATCTAGACCCAAAATGTGAACATGTACCACGAACGGGCTGTAAAGTTTGTATTTTGCATTATTCAGGTGAATGTAATTTTGGAAACGGTATACTGAAAGGGTACCTGAAATTCAAAACGTTAATATGGCTAGTGATACGCTTCAATAGCGCTGAATACTTAACTGCCAAAACTGCATATTTGTTGTTTGCTCATTAACCCTCTGTCAAGCCGAGGGGCTTATCTGTGAGGCAAGTTTTCATACTTTTGTGTATTTCACTAAAAAATTGTTGAGCCAATTCTGTTTTTTTTTTCCTTTCTTTTCTAACTCATACCCCACCTATACAGGCTGTAAAAGCATGTTTGACACAGAGTTCGTGTCAAACATACGACATCTTTGGGCCAATTCTGCTGAATTTGTTTCCTAACTACCCTTGTTTCCCACCTGTAAATTTATGTTTGACACAGAGTTCGTTCACTCCTGTGAACTCAGTTCTATACATATTACACACATGCCTCTCTCATGAGCACCCAAGTGCAACCGCGTGAATTATTTGGGTCGGTGTCTCGGAGGGTTGACGTGACCCTAAAATGAAAAGCAATAGGCACCGTGCCCCCGCCCACAAAAGATGACGTTGCGGCAAGAACATAGCGTGGCTATACCATGCGCAGCCTAGCTGTTTGACGATCGATTGCGACATGCGTGCGAGTGTGTTTGTGTATATAGCCATGCTATGTTCTTACCGTGACGTCATCTTTTGTGGGCAAGGACACGGTGCATATTGCTTTTCATGTTACAGTCACGATTAATGAGCAAACATAAACAAATATCTGACGTTTTTGTAGTTGTTAAGTATTTAGCGTTATTAGAGCGTAGATTTCATCATATTAGAGTTTTGAATTTCAGGTACCCTTTAATCAGCTTTGCACGCTATGGTGTTCTAAGTTGTGTCAGATTTGTACGGATTTCTAAACGGATTGTCGTGAAAAAGCATGTATTCGGAAATTTTTTAAAAGGATGCTCAATGAAATTCTCAAAACTAAAAGAATAAACGACCACTTTAGAATTAAAAAAAAATAAGAAATTGACAACCGACTTATTTGTCAAGGTTTGGTCCCTTCTGCCTAATAACATCTGCCACTTTAAAGCCCATTCGTGGTGGACGGTCACAAACAATAAACACTACGGTATAAGAGTGATGGCTTGGACACGGTGATAGTGAACCTACAGCTTAATTATTTTGATGAATGTCACAGTAAATTTAAGTAATTGTTTCCATTCCACAGTTTATTTACCAGGAATGGCTTATTTACTATTGTCATGGCGAACCTACAGCCTAATTAATTTGATGAATGTCGCAGTAAATTTGAGTAATTTTTTCCATCCCAAAGTTTATTTACCAGAAATGCGGTACAATTAACCTGGCTGTCTTTCCAAGGTGCCCCCCCCCCAAAAAAAATAAAACCAAAAAACTACATATTAGTTTAGGACAAACAAAATAAATGGTAACGGCTTAAAAAAAAACACTCCGTAGGTAGGCAGTGAAATATTGAGTTTGTCTGGTGTTTTCCATTTCAGTCCAGTTGCAAGTGTGAAAAATGATTATGTTCCGAGAAGATATTTGAAATGAGTGTTCATTTTAACCAGTTCGCGCCGGATGACGTATATAAACGCAAAAATTTCCCCAAATTCAAAACGGATGACGAATAAACACGCCAAGTTCAAGTTCGGAAATGTATGTCAGCAGCGCGCAAGGCCGGAAATGCGTGGGTGTGCTACCCAGCACTATCGACCTGAACACGCTTCGGATCGAGTTTCGTTAAAAATAATCCCGCCTGTCGGCTCGGCGATGTTAAAATAATCCCGGCGCGAACTGGTTAACAGTATGAACTAGTCAAAGGTCCATAAAGAGTCCGAAAATCATCATCCAGGTCTGTCGGGTTACTGTAAACACAATTTGTTGTGGGGTTGGCCTTTTAATTTGAGGATATTTGTATTATTTATAATAAAATATGTATTGTCTGGTCTGTACATCGTTATACAGGTCACTACCATAAATAATAAACTTTGTCCATTTTATGCAAATGTCTATTTGTCATACAAAGCTTGATACATACATGTGACACAGCACCTGGCCACTAAATGAGTGTGTAAAATCACCTTTTGCTATTCTCGAATTTCAAGCACAATTGTGACGGTCCTATAGAGAATTGCAATTTTGCATTGTAGTACTGTACATGTATTGCCATGCACCTTTGAACTGTACATGTAACCAAGTTTGTCAATTTTAACTTTATCGCAACATCGGTTGCCGCAATGTTTTCTTTTTGGGAAAACCCTGGTACGCTCTGCCTAGTTCACAAAGTTTGATGTTTTAATGCAATGAAGAGTAATTTTTTGTGAATGTCAATATCCACACATATTAATAGGACATTTGAATATACAAGAGTTCCTTCCAACCAATTTAGTGAGGCCGATATACAAAACTGAACAGGTCATTTTTAGAGTATTTCTCTGTGTTTAATTATGGTACATCCAATATTGTTTATAATGGCCCATTAAAAATCAAGTTACTAAGTAAATTGCTTCTCTCCAAACTGTAACACATGTAAACTTGCAATTGATCCTAGCATTATTAATATGGAATTAAATGTAAGAATCTAATAAAGAAACACATATTAAAATGTTAAATGTACACATGAATGACAACAGACAGTTCCTTTATTTTATTTGCTTACATACTGCGGTTAAAACAATTACATGTATGTAATAGCTCGAGCACCCCCCCCCCCCCCCAACCCAACCCAAAAACAAACTAATAAATATGTCCTTTTTCTTGGTTTGAGCTCATTTGAAAAACCTCCAAGTATGGCAAATACCTAGTCAGCAACCACATAAGTAAGGAAATCCCATTTACATTGAAAATCGTAGCCAAAAAAAAGCGGTCTTGTTAACCCTATCAATCCCAAGACACATTTCATCACACATGCTTTGGTTCCCACAGTTGTAGGCATAGCATGTTCAGTTATTTACCAGGCACATTTTAGAAAACTTTCAGTGTATAGCGCCCTCATTAGACAATCTCATGAATGAGACTCAAAATGATAATTGTTCTGGTAATTAGATGTAGATTGTTTTGTTCAGCGGTGGTTCCTAAAACCCAAGTTACTAATGGAATTGACATACAACATTTTGCAACTTTCCCGCCAATTGTGGGAAAACATTTATGTTTCAGGCCCTGTCAAGTATATATAAAACTTTCACTAATCCTGCAACTGGGACTTTTGCTTGGGTAGGGGCAGAATTAGATGAAGTTATTTTTTTGAATGATTTCCCTTGGAACCCCAAAGTCATTCCTTGGAATGATTTATTATTGTTGCTCGAAGGTCAACCAGTTCATTTACCGGCACCCTAGACACACGACATCAAAATTGACAAAAACACGGAAATATTTTGTACTGCCAAGCAACCCTTAGTGTACATAACTGGTACCCATATCGATGAGCGTGAGATGGAAATGATGAACGTGAGATGGAAAACATACTGATTTTCACACCACATCCCACAAATTTACAAAATAGATCTAAAACCATGTGGTTATTGTTTCGCCCATTTTGTACTAGACAAAAAAAAAACCAATAATCCCGTTTATATAATATATAGGTGTTAATAACAATACAATTTCATAAGTTAAAGTGTAGGGTAGCAAAGTTATTCTGACAATTACAGTAGAATATACATGTAGATTGTTTTGGTCAGCGGCACTTCATAAATTCGAACTAACTACAAGTACTGGTTTTGTTTGCTATTTAGGAATGTTTGGGTAATTACTTAAACTTGACTACTACCACACCCCCCCCCCAAAAAAAAAACAATGTTGAAAAGATTG
>JAVFBZ010020417.1:0-11556 GCA_032466195.1 Katharina tunicata | reverse complement strand
ATAATAAATGCTGAAATATTGAGTCAAAATGAAGTTATCGTTTTTCGGAATAACACTACTTGTGTATTATGTTAAACATGTCAGGCTTCATAAGTTGTTGATCTTACTCTTTAGACTAGGTGTTGTTAAGTTATAGTCCACTGATGAAAAGAAACTAAACAGCACTTTTCACTTGTTGCCCAAATTCCCTGGATACTGTGATAGGTTTATCATTTGCTTGCTTTTCCTTTAAATGATGATGACATACTAAAGCTGAGATATATTATTGATACTAACATGACTTTCTAGCATTGAGTTTCTTATTCTATATTACTTGAACCTAATCTTCAGAACTACTGGTTTCAATAGTGCCCCACATAAATGCTACATTTCTAAAGAAAACGTGAATATTTTTCATTCCAAAGATGTGTGCTTCCTTGAGGTATGTTAGGATTGCTGAATGACTCAAACTGATCACAAATCAGCATTCTTTATGAATCTATTGCCTTCAGAATGTCTTCCGTAATAAACATATTTGCATACTCCAAACGTCCCTGGAAATATACAAAAATATTTCTAATGAATATTGCATTGAAAAAGGGTGGTTTTTAAAAAATTAATATTATGCATTGAACAATATATTGTACTGGGTCTGTTTACCTACCAATGTTAACACCACAATCAAATAACAAAGAATAGAAATAAACTGAATGTTATTAAAATCTCAAATACTTGAAACAAACCTGAGATTGCGCTTACGCTGTCCTCAAAACACTTATGATAAAAACACTTTAATGAATCTTTGGTTAGATTACAGACAACAAATTTAAGACCTATAACAATTGATGGACTTTACTGAATTTGTGTATAAAACAGTAAACGGATCAAACTTGCTAATACATTAATAATAATAATAATCTGCATTGATTGGTAGTATATCAGTATGAATCCTTACCTATGTGTTGGCCATCTTGCCTTTTGGAGTTTGGAAGAGGTGAATATGGAGAAGAGGCCGATTCTTTTGGAACTCCCTGAAGATGGCAACAACAAAGTAATTTTTTATATATTTATATTTACTTGATGGTGTTTAACGCTGAACTTCACTTGACGACCCTCTATACCAGAGGGATTCTAACCTCCATGATTACCAGGAACAGTTAAGGATACTCAGCAGTCCAACACTTGACCAACAGAGCCACCTCACGGCCATTTTTTACCAACTGGGCTAAATAACCTCCCTCTGTAGAACAATTCACACAATACAGATTAGGCTGAATGAAGTCAGTCAGGTCATTGTGTATTCTACATTGTTGATACCTGGGATATAGTGTGGAGGAATTGGAAGCACTTTTGTTCTATGCATAATAGGCTGGGAAATCTCTTTCTGGCTTGTTTGGCGACGCAAGCTATGCGGTACTGTCTTATTTTAGCCAGGATCAACAAGCCACAGCTATTGGTGGAAGATCTTGGTTGTTTTATTTTAGATTATTAACAAAACTCTAAATTGAGATTCCGTCCAACTTTTTAAAATAACCTTCCTTCCTGTGTTAATTAGATATCCTGTCAAAAAATAGGCTTTCTCTTGAATTCAACGCCTTAAAATAAACTCTCAACTTAGCCACTAGAGAAGTGAGAGTCTTTAAAAATGGCGAACATCTCCAGTAATGAAAACAGCTGATTGACATTATATAGAGCAGCTGGTACTGTCCAATTAATTGTGACACCTGCATTTTCAAAAGTTGGATCTTAACTGTCTGCGATGTCGTATTTATTAAAAGCGTACTGATCTTTTATTACTTCTGTTAAAACTAGAAATCGCCCAGCTTGTGCTCTTTGCAATGCAACAAATTAAAAATTTCTACGATGATACATTTTCTAGAAATAATCTTTTGAATTGTAGAATCTGCCCAAACCTGAAATGCTTGAAAAACACATCAAATTTGTCTGCTATCTGTATTAAAATGGCTGGTGCCTGATCGGAAATCAATAGATCTATTGAGAATGATATAAGGTAGAATACACAAAGAACCGACTGTCTTCATTCAATGTAATCCATACGACCAGAGGAGTGCCATTACTAGAGCGATAATCCTATTTATCACTCAACACCTTGTCAACAGTTCACTATCAACAATATTAACAAGTTCACGGAAAACTAACTTATTCATTATTTGTAATAAGAATTTTATAAGCATAAAATTTGAATAGTCATCTTTTAATCCAAGAAATAAAACCAAAATTCTTATTTTGGAGGGAAAGAGGACCAGCAAGACTTTAAGTGGCTATCTGAGGATAACAAAGACCCATACAACAAATACTAGCTTTGTTAGCAATTTGGTAGTTCCTTTAATTTGACTAAGATTTTGTTTTTTGTTTCCTTTCCCTTAACATATTCGTTTACCAGACATTCTTGTTTATAAGGCTACAATTTATAAACATGCTTTGGTTTCCCAGATACTGTCTTATATGAAGGTATTCAGACTTACTGTGCCATTATCTGGTCTGACAACCTTCATGAAAGGGCCCACTTTTTCTGCCTTTGATAGCTCTTCTGTTTTCACCTGACTAGAATCCAGAAACTTCAGCTTTGGTAAATGATACAACACGTAGTACCTGAAAATATTTGTTCTACATTAGTAACTTCTAGTATTACATAAAGAAAAATGGTTTGAATTGCAGAAAGATAACAGAGCTGATTGATCAACCAGTTGATGACTTAATCATATTTTTGAAAACTCTGAATTTGTGTGAAAATGCCTTAGATGGACAGAATTAATTAATTAATTTGAACAGTGTTTATCATTGTGATATTTCAATTACCACAAGTATTCCATTCTAATCTTAGATCCAGACTATGTCTCACTTTCACTAAAATTGCAGGGGAGAATAAACAAATATTTATGTATTAGATGAACACTGATTTTGTAGTGATAACCATAGTCAAGGATTAAACCTACATGTAGAGGTTCCATATCTATTGGGGTTGAGCGGCCAATGAACAAATATTGATTCTATCACAATAAAACTGATACAGAAATAACAGGAATTATACCTATATCTCTGATAGTCCTCCTCATCTTTGTCCGTGCTGGAGAGTTGGTTTGGACAGGCTACATTTCCTAACACACTCAGGTAGGATAAGGAGGGAAATTGAAGTCTAATTGCTTCTATTAACCGGTCAAGGTCAGCTATCTGAAATTCAATACAAAATTTTAATCTTCTGAGAAGAGTAATAGTTCAGAGGTTTCTTAGCATAGCTCACACTCACAGACCATACCAAAAGTGACTATACATGCTGTTACTAAGTTCATTTCAATTGTAAATCCAGACTGATACATGTGGAATAAAAATAATGTACAGGTAAATTGATTTAGCCGGTTTAGTTAAAGTTAAGGACAAAAATACTTTTTAACTTCGGTATTGTGGCTTACCTTATTTTTATTAAGAGTAAGAGTATTGAGTTTTGTAAGACTGGGAAGAACCACATCATCATGGATTGTCGCTTACCTTATTTTTATTAAGAGTAAGAGTATTGAGTTTCGTAAGACTGGGAAGCGTCACATCATCGTCGATTTCGTTATTGTCTAAAATTAATTCTTCTAGGTTTATAAAATTTTCCAACCCATCCAAAGATCTGAAAGCAAAATCAAAATTTGTTATCGTCATTTTAGCCTGCAAGTCTAATAAATAAACTTGATACTACCCATAAAGTCTTGTCATAATCATTGCTGGCCGGTCTCCATGTAGCTATACTCCAATCAGACAGAGGTTAAGACTACTTAACATTGGACTTTATAATGGACTAATTAATCACCTGAATATTCTCAGTAGCTTGATCTGTCTTTGATCATTCGGAGACAAACCTTGAACTATTTAGAATGGGTTCACCAAAGACTACCTTGCAGTGGTTAGTTCACAAACAAAGGCTGACTCCAGATGATTGTGTCTGTTTCCATTGGTTCTTTTTGATGCATTGAGGAATCACATGAAGATTTTGATTTTTAACTGTTCATTGGAAAACGGCGTGAAACTATAACATCCCCACATGATTCAGCGTATAAACTGTTTATTATATGTATATGCTTGGTTCAGCTTGACAGTACTGAAGAGAAATGAAATAATGAAACCATGTAGTAATCAGGCTTTACCTTAAATTGTTGAAGCTTAAATCCAATCGTCTAGTTCTGTTGGCATAGTTTTTAATAATGGACAATGGAATCACATATGCTTCATGTCCAACATAAGATAACTGAAACAAACATGAATCAGACACACATATAATAATGCTGACCAATACTGAACCAAAAATAATACTAAAATTTCGTCACTCACTTGAATATATATATATTTTTTGTATAAATGTAGAGAAAGATAATTGTGCTTGCCTCTAACTCGGGTCTCTGGCTAGCAGGGCCAGCGCTCTAACCGACTGAGCTACAGAGGCTCACTCTATACAATCCATGTAACATATATTGCCTTTTCTCAAGATGCGCTTATAGGTTATCCAGAACAACTCGAGATTCAGGTCTATCTAGAAACTTGTCTCTGAGAATTTATCTAGAACATGAGAATATTTATCGACTTTAATTAGTCGATATCCCTGTGCAAAATTTGAATAATTTTGGAGATTGCTTTGACCAGAGCTATTTGCAATTTTTGGACGCAGGATCTGGTTACGTAACATCACCAGCCTGACCAGGTCAAGTTTACTGTTCTAAAGCACTGTCTAATCGCTTTGCCGAATAGATAGAAGAATTGTAAGTATTCTCACATGTCCATCATTGAAAACTGGTTCTCTTGCGTCTCCATTATCTGTGTGTTCTTCTGTGATTTCTTGTGCAACGTTTGGAGAATCATTAGAATCGTTTGTATGTTTTTCTAACTCTTCGACTTGGACCCTGTCGGTTTCGCTGTCAGCCATGCTTGTTGACATTTCGCAGCGCCCTCTGCTAGTCATGTGTCTAGGTCATGTGATAGTCATAGTTTTGACAGCTAAGTAGATTTATCTGAAAGTTGAAAATCATGGTACATCAGCACTGAACAATTCAATCATCTTTTAAAAAAAACAGCAAAAAAACACAACGATTAACAGTTTCTCTCTTTCTCCATTTCAAACCATTTCATTTTTTATTTATTTTAAGATCAACAAAAACAATTTATTATTTTTATGGCGATTATAATTACTGAAATAAGAATGATTACCGTTTCAAAGCTGAAAAACTGCAGTTAAATTTTAACTGACGATAACATCACACTATTTATCAACAGGTAGGTCAGACCGAATTACCTCGTATAATAGTCCTATTATCAATGTAATGATATACCAGATTGTCAAAAGAAACACTAGGACATCAGCCGTAATTTTAGACAAGGGTCCATATAAAAGAAATTGTGCGCATGTAACAGATTTCAAAACGTGTTTTTAAAACTCAGTCATGTGATCCACATATAATGACATATAACTGTAGACTTCATGGATGACAACGCTGCACCGGAAATAAACCGTAAGATTAAAAGACCAGAGTGATATATTCATAGTTACACACGGGCTCGAGTTGATTAATCTTTTTCTCACACTACACATTTTTAGCACTTTTGAGGTGAATTTCATGTAGAAATCTGTACATTTTGGACTGACTGGCCTGGATACACGTTGTTGTACACGCACGTGCACCTGGCAACGTCATAGAAAGACAGCAACTGCACTGGAACGCGTTTTTGCAACAAAGTTTAATACACATGACGACTGAGATTGATTTTCAACTTCTGGATATCCATCTCAGTCGTCATGTTTTTGTAATGTACCCAGCTTCTAAATGCCGCTTAAACAAGAAGTTTAATAAACGGCGTGACATAGTAGTGATCGACGTCACTATAGCAAAGGCGTCAAAAATGTGATGTCATCCCTCTATGACGTATTTTCTGTTGAACAATATCACTAGTGATATGAACAATATCACTATAGTGATATTATCACACAAAATCAAATTTTGGGGAAAATCGGGGTTGTAGTGCGTGAACAATGATTTATGTCGTAAATTACAGCCGCTGTTTCGTTTGTGGCGTAACAAATATTGAAACGTTAAATGGCGTCATTATTACCCATGCAGTGACACGCAGAACATAGAATGACGTAACAATATGGCATTGGCAACAGCGACATAATTCTTTCAATGGCAACTGTGCAGGGACTAGAAACAGACAGCAGCGACGCTTTAATCGAGTAATGTGGTTGTCCAATCTTGGATGAGTGCTTTATTTTTTCGAAAATGAGTGTCCGTAAGGAGGTATTCTATGGGAACGCTAAGGCGCTGCTAGGCAAACCTGCTAAGCGTGTTTGGTTTCGCTTGAATCCCCTTTTAGAGAAGACTTCTCTTTTTGTGAGTAGACAACAGGATAACAGTCAATTCACTCTCCCGCTACAATCAGTCGTCATCTGCGAGAAATTCCTCAGCGATGAGTCGGCGTTCCAGTCCACATGTACAGAGGGTAGGTAATGTCTTTGGTCTAGATGCTCAAGTATACGCCTCTGGTCCACAGATGTCCCTCTTCTCTGAGTTTGTAACATCAGTTCCCCTTAAATATCATGCAAGTTTGTAAGCTACCAGCGGAAGGTCTTTACACCTATATGAACAGTTAAACTAATTTGAAATTGACACGAATGACACTCTGCTATCAGTAAAAACTGCACAAATCTGAACAAACTTGTAGAACCATACCGTCCTGTGTTATTGTATCATGAGGTTATTCACTGAATCTAAAACATTAAAAAAGCTCATAAGAAATCCGCTCGGTTAATTAACTGTTGGTGAGAAAGAGGCTATTTACGGCTTTCCGATGCCCTAAAACAAGCATAATGCACCCGTTTTAAATGTCCTCGCTTCGTTTGGCCATACTTCTATATATGCGCCTTGTCGAATGATAAAGGAGCAACATTTTTATTTATATGTACCGTTACTTGAATATATTTTACTTGGTTTAATTTTGATCTCTAATTGTCCAGTAAATTTTGTGAAAAATGTTTTATCTTGTTTAGCTGACTTTTGGGATTACTTATACTCTGAGAATTGGCAAGGGATGAGTTCAGTGCGGGTGTTTGAGGGTCAGCTTTTTGACAGCCTTCTCGAAGCCTTGTATGCCATGGAAGAATCAAAGACTGTGACCTCTTACCAAACGGGAGTATTGACAGAAAACATCAGATTCGCAAAGAAACCATTCAAAGAAAGTCCAGTAAGTATATATATTTTGTGTGGCAGTAACAGTGTTACCGACTGAGCATGGTGCCTATACATAGTTTCACGGCCGAACAATCATGAATTTTTATCCAAGTGGAAGTTTAAAAAAAAAAGCTTTTTCTACGGGAAGTACTGACACTGGGATTCTTCAGATAGCGTCTATTTTATTGATTTTATCCACAAAGTGTTTATTGTTTGGATAAATCCGAAAATCCGGTTCTGACTTATATATCTATCTAGAACATTTATCTAGAGATTATTTATCGGCTTTCATTAGTCGATATCCCTGTGCCAGTGTGGTTACTCTTTATACAAAAATATATATTTTTTTATGGAAATATATTTTTCATGCCTCCGGGTCCGCAACCTGGGACTCTGGGCTGGATGTACAGGAGGGACACAGGGACCCTAAACTGGCGACGTTTTTTTTATTTAGATACTACCCACTTATGTGTTTATTATGTACACATCTAATCCCCTGCAGCATTCTCATCTCATTGTACAGGGTTTTAAATTATAAGTATAACTTTAATCTGTTCCATTGACAGAACCTGACAAAGATCAAAGAAACTCTCAACATACGGTTCACGTATTTTGGGAGGAGGGTAGCCGGTAATAGAGTAGTCAGTAGTGCCTGTTCCAGCGAGACCATGTCAGTGCCAGGCTTTGAAGACACAGCCCTGTCTGATGAAGAGTATCCGTCCTATGAATTAGAGCACGATCAGCATCCTGTGGAGGAGCCGTCTGAAGAAATTCCATCCGAAGAAACCAGACCAGAAACATTGGCGCTTCGTAAACGGAAAGGAAACCGAAAACAAGATGCCGCCATAGAGGAGTATTTCAGCGGCATGTCTTCGGCGCTATCCGAACCAGTTAATCGTTCTAGTCCTTTCACATCCTACAGAGACTGGATCCGCTCAAGGGGGTCATCTAAACCTCTCTCTGCTAGGAGTTCTCCTGCAGATAAAAGCCCTCATCAACACACCATGTACAGTTTGCCCCACTTCCGGTGTTCCAGACCGACTCGGCTGCATAACGAAGAGGTGAACCTTCTGGAGAAACGGGACCAACATTCCCAGCAGGAGGAAGTTAAACCTGAGAGCAATGGGCTGTGGTTGACTGATATCATGCAGAGTTTGTCACTCAGCGGGGAGCGAACAGTGGATCGGCTTAGAAAACGTTTGGAAGAACTTAAAGCAGAACGCAAAAGAAATCAACGAAACCCCAAAATCAAGGCGGGAAATCGTTTTTTAGAAATAGTAAAATTGGTTGATAATTACGGCAAGAAGACAATGCCAATTCCACGGTTACTGCGATGTGAGAAAGTACCAACGTTCCGCCAATATATCGTCCAAATTATTGAAGATAAATCTTACGATCCAAGGTTCAGGAACAAACGGCGAGTCCAAAAATATTCAAAACGATTCAATTTACAAAGTCTCTCAGATATAGACATCGAGTCACCTGAGGTTAAGGAAAGCCCCAAAAAACCAACAAAGACTAAAAAACACAAGGGAAACTACAGAAAAATGAAGCCTCGAAAGGAACCATCCAAGGCGGCTGTTGACAACAGTGAGCAATCAACACTCGCCAAATCGGCAGACGTTAACCCTGTTCAAATACAAGAAATTGAAAGTTCTAATTTCGTAGAAATCGTTGTTGGTATCACAGATTGTACAGCGTTCAGGGGCAACCTTATAGGAATCAATGAAGACGAGGAACAAGGACTTAAAGGGCCAGCAGACACACAAGTCTATTCTGTAAACCCCAGAGATAACTCTGAAGGAAGTAGGCACAAAATTAAAACGGTACAACAAAGCAGCACCAACTTTAGCATCTCAACTGTTGTAACCAATGATACAGATAGTGTGGAGGGTGGATTAGCTGGAAGTTACCGATCACAATCAAATCGATCCACCGCAGATGCGATGGTGATAGCCAGAGGAGACAGCATCTTATCCAAATACAGTAAGTCTTCCAACAGGAATCGAAAGACGAAGTTGTCTAACAGAATTGAAGAAGAAGACGATTTGGACTTTGAAGAGGGGAATTTCAGTCCACTGTCCGGAAGCACTGCCACCCCAGATCTCTTTGATTCAAATAAACTTAACCGAAAGTACAGCTTCGAGAAGCTCAAAGAAGCCAAGACCTTAGCAAAACCTAAGTTTAAGGATATTCTGAAACGTTTCGTAAAAATACAAAAAGTGGCAGCATTTTTTAGAAAAGGAGCCATGATAAAGGCAAAGCGTCGGACATTTGTTAATCCCCTTCAAATGTCACCTAGTCCTGATCAGTCAATGCAGTTTGTCGGAAAGATAACCTACCGACGGGAAGCCATCAAACCAGATATGATAATACCCGATTTTAAGCACCTAAGAGTAACCGAATTTAGAGAAAAATTACTCAAGGCCATGGATGAGTTCGTGGTGAGAAAAGAGCAGATTATGTCAAGCTATAAGAATCGTTCCTTGACCTCCATCACTTTTACCAGACCGGAGGTGTTTTCACTCTATGAAGACTAAAGGCATCTGAATGGACATATTTAACAAGGCCTCTGTTTATATAATATTATTTGTTCACTGTAAAATTGTATTTTTTCATTCACACTAATAAACATAATTTATAATCAAATTGATGTATTCATTGCAGCGTTACTTTATATACCATCTGTTTCCTTAAATCTGACCTTCATTCACTGGTACAGGAGTTGAAACAACTCTGACAACATGTGGCGTAGCCTAAATCACTAACGAATCAATCAATCTGTATATAATTTGAAAGACACGAGTGACGTACTTTCATCCCTCGTTCACACTCCCAGACTAGCGTCTATCCCGTGACAAATGGTGTCTGAGTTTTTGTTTGCCTTCAACAGGTTTAAAACACGGGGCAGTGCAAGTTGTAGAACAGAACACATTTCAATACACCCGTGTACGCGATTTATATAATTTGCATGCGGATCAAAGATGAGGTTACTTCCCATGAACGGAGCTGGTTCAATTAATCCTTATCTAGATTTGGTTGGGTTTAACACTGTTTACATGAAATTCATGTCCAACTCTGTAAGCTAGAAACCACAGTGAACAGAAAAGGATAGTAAAACCCACACAACAGTACACAAAAACAGAACTTTGATGGATTTTCAATTTATGGGTACGTTTCGTCCTAGTTGCTAAGACCGTTTTCAAGCAATGATTACAAATCTAAATTTTAATTGCTTGAAAACTAGGACGAAACGTCGCTTATCAACATTTAACCAGAAGCTGAAAATCCATCAAAGTGATCTTTGTTTGTGATGTGCTCTGCTTCTAAATGCCGCTTGAAAAAGTATGATTTAAACACCGACATAAAGTCTACCCATAAGAGTATGAATAGTTATGAGTTACCCGAGGTCGCACAGATTTGTATTCATTGCACACGTAGACAATATTAAGATCAAGCGCGTTTGTTTGGTTTCCTCTTCTGAAGATAGCTGATTTTTGAAAATCAACAATCGAATAACCAGTCATTGATCTCGCCTTATTTGGCACATTTGACTAGTGCTTCTACACGCTGTCTTAGTCACGTCTTCTAATTCGATAAGCTTAATAGCATCCTTGGAATCAGTTTAACGCATATGCCAAATGATAAACGTTTCTAGTTGGGGATCGCTGGGTGAAGAAAAACACCCTCGCCGCCAATAGAAACACACGATGACGCCACCCGACATTCACAAGTCGGCCCTAGTGATGTACAGTAGGCCTTAAGTCTACATTGTAACTGTTCAGTTGCCCGAAGATTTAAGACTTTCATGATAGCAAATATCAAGTTGTATACATTATCTAACATGGACTTTAGAAATAACAGAATAGATATGACAATGGCGCTACAATGGTCTAAGAAAACAACTCGTGATATTTGAAAATTCTCTTAAGGTATGCGTTAAGTGATGAGTAATTGTGGGCTTGCAAAATATCGTATAATCCCCAAATCTAGTTTTGGTTTATTATAAACATTGAGTCGCATGTCTAAAAAATCTCTTGACCTTCTATTCCTCAGTATAGTTTGTTTACATTTAAATCATTAAAGATCGTTCCTTCAAGTGGACTTCTTCCAGGTTACAAATAGGAGTTTTAAATACACTTCCCAAACGGATCATAATAAATACACTTCCCAAACGGATCATAATAAATACACTTCACAAACGGATCATAATAAATACACTTCCCAAACGGATCATTATAAATACACTTCCCAAACGGATCATAATAAACACACTTCCCAACCGGATCATAATAAATACACTTCCCAAACGGATCATAATAAACACACTTCCCAAACGGATCATAATAAATACACTTCC
>JAVFBZ010020406.1:0-11557 GCA_032466195.1 Katharina tunicata | reverse complement strand
CCAAGAAATACTCTGACAGAGATTTTAAGATTCAGAAATATGGTTATATATTCGGTTATCGTGATACTTTGGCTAGAACAGATAGATACAGAAGCTGTAATTGGCAGAAAAAAACGTTTACAGACAAAATTGGCTATGCAGCGCCAATCAATGACCCCGAGAATACTGCTAGTGTTGCAAAACTTAGCACAGATTTTGAACAGGTTCTTGTCAATACTATAAACAAACCTAATCTTAATCATCATTGGAGAAAGACAGTCTATCTGTAAGGATTTTTCAACTAATTCTTGATTTTTACAAGATTCGATGTTTGTTCAAAAATTAAAACAGTCACGTTAAAATAAAAATTATTCACTTGGTAAAAAGTTTGTACGGACCAGGAGAAGTCTAACAGTTATTCGAATTTAACGGAAAGAGGGCTGCCCATTTGCTCACAAAGACTTGTGATCCAGCCGGGGTGAATGACCTTGTTTGTAGCGAGCCAACATTTTGAACCTTGTAAGGGGTGTGGCTAACACGGTTCACTCGGAGTGACGTCGGTACGTCAAAGTGTCTTAATGTTTTAGTTTTTTTGTTGCTTTTTAACAACATTTACCTTCATAACTGGGGGGAGAATTAAAGGAGTGCCTCTAACTTTTACCTTTTGATAAAAATATCTATAATTCATGTGATTATGTAAAACACAAAATACAGAATTTTTGGGTGCATATGTGACTTTAATGGTGTGCCCCGTTTCATGCGCAGCCCTACAATAATTATTTTCCAACGACATGGACCCCGTGAAAACATCGTCCCATGCTTGTTACGTTATTTGGTTCAATTCGTGTGTTTGTAATTTAATTCAATCAGTAACAATACTGTAGCAAACAGTTTCGATCACTTTGGTTGAAATCAATAAAGTGAGTAATAAAATTCAATTGTACGTAATGTATTTTGTATATATACCTGCTAGGCTGATAAAGAGGTATATAGTCCTAGAATTTGGACTCACTATAAGGTGGGTATGAGCTCCGGATTCCGTGAGCTAATAAAGGTACATAACTCTGCATCAATACTTAACATAGACCGAGAAGCCATTTTTCGCGTTATTGAGAATTAAATCTGCTCACATAAACACATAAATGGCTTTTTATGTAATGCTCGGAATTTATTTGATTTCGCAACAGATTTAGTGTGGGTTGGACCATAGATTAGTTCTGCGGGACGTCACTGAATGGAATTTAGAAGTAATAAAGCACATCACCATATGGATAGCAACTTAAATCTGAAGCGTTATTATAAAGGCAACTATATCCTAATACCCTTCTAAAGCAAATAATAAAAAAAACTAACATTGTTTATTTCTATCTGCAGAGCTTTGTTCCAACGGGACTCGAGTGAAAAATTGTCTCTATATACTGGTGTTAAAAACATCTGTTACTTGGGGGGAGTGAGATAGGCCTTGAAAATCAATTATTGGTATTGTTACTTTGTGTTGTATTTCACGTCTGTGCAGACCTTAAATTGACTATACTATACGAATACATTCTTCTAACAGGAGTAAGAATATCTATATAATATTGCTAGCCAGAGGCCCGAGTTCTAATCACGGTGTCCCTATAGAACAAATATAATATTGATGATAGAATAAAGGCTCGTTCATTAAAAGCCGAGAAACAACAGTTATATATCGAGAAATCACGCGAGCTTTTGCCGATTGACATTATTAAAATTAATCTTCAGTGACATGTGTTATGTTTTCAGAAGTAGCAATTTTAAATTGTGTATATGTGTTGCCAGGGTAGTAACTCTAAGATATCAGTCAATGTGTTGTGACTGTTGTCGTGGGGTAATAAGTAAATGCGGGCCAAAAAATAATATAATTTATTTTCCGTCTCATATTGGCTGAGTTTACTTTGTTAGCTGTTTATTAATGTTGGCCCTGTTTCGATTTAGATCGTTTTGTTCGTATAATACAAGTAAATAAATATAATTTTCATTCATCAGGTTTATCCATATTTGGCCTGTTACAGATTCGAGGTCTGTCATATTGGCACGAGGCCGCACGTCGAGGGAAAATGTTGCAGCCCGAGCCACATTATATTATTACATGAGTTGACAATTATAACATATTTACTGATCATTCATTGGCTTCATGCTTTTAAACCCCGCCTGCTTTTCGTTATTGTGGTGTCATAGCTACACTTTGTCGTGATAGGTGTATGAATATGCCTTAAATATTATTACATTTTGTTCGACGGAAGCCTATTTACGGCCGTATAAATGCACAATAAACACCAAACAAATAATGAGGTAAGCTAGCGATTTTCAGATGACTTTAGATGCGCAATGTTTAGTTCAGGAGAACATTGTGTTCTGAAGGTAAAACAAATGGAAACTGTGGAATCTGTCTACATTGATAGTTTTATCGATATGCAGACTCTGTACCAGGGATAAGGGCAAAACTTTGTAATCAGACAAAACAATCTATATCGAAGCTGGGCAAACATTAGTAAGCCAAGAGAAGACTAACTGTTAGAGGGAAGAAGGAACACAATTTGTCTTTCTGGATCCGCGAGATTCCCTCTGACAGAAAGAGTGGCCATCCTCCCGAATCTGGAAATTACCACATCGCGTATTGATTGCTTGATGCGGCGCTAAGTTAGTAAGTGGGCCGTTTTATTTTCACGTAAAAGTGGTAGAAGATGTTTATATCACACTAAAACTCATTAAACAGTCCTTATACTATTTGTATTAAACTATAAATTATCGAGCCAACAAGGAGTCAAATATGTGAAGGTTTTTTCGTTTGTTTGATTGGCGTTTTACGCCGTACTCAAGGTTATTTCACTTATATGACGGCGTGCCAGTCCAACCGGTGAAGGAAACCACCTTAAACGATGAAGGCAACATGCAAGACAGGACAAAACATTAACATAACATTAACAAAACAGGACACCACAACAAATCGGCATCCTGTGCCCGTTAGCTCAGAGAGAACCAGGACACAGGAGGCTCCCACTCAACCCCCCACAGTATGTGAAGGAGATGGTTGGTAGATCATACACGACCGCTGGGACGTCGATAACATATGTTACATTCCTGTGAGCATGACAAGTTAAATAAATTGAAGCATTTTGTAGCAATATATGTAAATTAACCTAGAATTTTATTCTATATCTATATGAATATGCCCTTCAGAGACTCGAGTTCAAATCCCGGTGGAGGCTAGCAAAATTTATTTCTCTTCATTAAAAATATACGAATATGTCGTATTATTTGTCCTCGCTTTTGTTCTGCATGAATATACCTTACAAGAACGTACTGTCCTCGATTTTTTTCTATTTGAATATATCATACAACAGCGAATATTTCTTCGATTCCTCCTCCCACCCCCACCACGAGTAAATCTCCTCGTTAGACCACCCCACCACCACCCCAACACACCTGGTTATCCTAGCCACCCCAGCTAAAGCATCATTGGTAAACACAGTGTATCATTTTGGGTTTGGATTAGACAATTAGGTCAGAAACATGACTAAAAATATATAAAAAAAAAATTCACTTATAACCACCAATCGCATTTGCAGGCATCCTGCAGGAGAGATGTTCAAGAAGTTAGTATCGAAAGGAGGTGTCATGATAAATCAGCAGTAATACTCCGAAAAGTATTTAAACTTTTTATCATTTTAACTTTCTCTATATTTCGGCTTAAATTAAGTCATCATCATGAGAAAATTCACTTTCACATTCCTCATGATGAGTACTTAATTAAAGTCGAAATATAGAGAACGTCAAAATGCATCATTTCGGGGTTTTCTTTGCTGCTTTATTAAGACAAACTATTAAGTGGATCAACCGGGAACTACCAGAGAGACGCGTATGGGACATTTTCAAGGGGGACGTATCTGAAGGATATGACCAGGGGCTAAATATCCACCACGCTTTCAACTATATAGTATGGATCATACGTGTCTCCACGACTCCACCGATATTCGAACCAGGAGCTTTAATATACAGAGTTCAGAAATAAAACAACAATACACACAGAGGGTACAATGCACCCAGAAAAGAATTAACGCTGCAGTCTCCCAACAAATATAAACCACGTTTCAAGCTTAAATCGATGGTTTTAGAATTAGCCTTTCGTCTCGCTGTAACACCATGATGCAGATTCAAAAGGTTAAAGGTCGACGTGTAGTCAACAGATGGGATAGTATTCTTTTGACGCATGCTTTATATCTCCGTATATCCATGTTGATGCTGTGTGTATACACGTCGATGATGGGATATTATATTTGTTTTGTGGCAATTCCATTTTGTACGGAAAATAATGCTGGTATCAAACTGTGGATTTATTAGCGGGGAAGATTTCTTCTCAGTATAGAACTGCTGACTAGAATCCTGAATATTGCCCAAAGAGGATTTAAAACTGACACGTCATTCGTTGTATGGATAATTCAGCAACCAGTTTTACCCTTGTCCAATCAGACAAAAAGTTACTATTCATCGACAAACATTCACGAGACAGTATTTTGTCAGGGAAAGATCGAAAGGCAAGGAACTTCCAGTGAAAGGCCGAGACAAAACAAACCATCAGTGAAAGGCCGAAAGACAACAGACCATCAGTAAAAGACAATAGACCATCAGTGAAAGGCGGAGAGACCATATACCTCCAGTGAAAGACCGAGACAAAACAAACCTTCAGTGAAAGACCGAGAGACCATATACCTCCAGTGAAAGACCGAGACAAAACAAACCATCAGTGAAAGGCGGAGGGACAATATACCATCAGAGAAGGGCCGAGAGACATTAGACCATCAGTGAAAATCTGACAGATAAGGTACCGTCAATAGAAAGCAGTTAATATACCACAACAAATGACCATCAGTGAAGACGGAAGGACAAGTTACCTCAACAAACTGCAGAGTGACACGTTACCACTAGCACAATGCCGAAACAGAAGTTGTAGGCCTAATTGAGAGACAAATAACCATCATCAATAAGTCATCTTTACTATCTGGCCATATACATCTTAAATATCACTTGTGGGTAAGTTGTAGTTGTGCTTTTGACCTGGCATTTTTCAATTTTATTTCAAACGTGTCAACGTTACATATTTCAAGAAACCATTTTAGTGGCATAAATTTGATTTCAGATTTAAAAGGAGGTATATATAAACGATGATGATAAACATATTAAGTGCTTAAATAACCAACACTGATTAAACGTAAAAGATTTGCTAATAATCGATCCAACAGCACAACTGTCTGCCTGCTTTATCTGTGAGCTACAACATGAACATAACGTGTATAGTGGATGGACTAACAATAGCGTACACTTAAAAGTTGCTTAAATTGGCTGTCTGTTTTTCAACATTATTTCCTTGTTTGGAAGCGGGAGGTTTAACTAGAGCCTAATGTGTGTCTTGGTGCTCTATGGGCTAAGGGGATTGAGGAAGTCGATTAGCTAAGGTGTCGTTCTTTACATAATTTACAATACCTAGATTCACGTGGAATATTTTCCCAACGTCCCGTCTCAATAGATAATTTGTGGTTTGTAGTTATAAACTTCAAAAGAACAGAGTAATTTGTAGGCAATACATTGACATATATCGCTGGTATTCTCGATTTTCTCTGATTAGTTCATAGAATTCAAGCGAATTTTGAATAGTTCCAGTTCCTTGGAGTAGTCACAGGGTGGGATGTCCATCCTTACCCATGCCAATATTGTGACTGTTTCTCCATCAGCCACACAGATAAGCTTAACATGCGCATTCTCATGTCCCTTCTCATCCCGATCTTTTATTCCATAGTTTATTCCATGGATAAACTAAATTGTTCTGTTGGCGACCTGTTGCCGTAGAAGGATCTGTTCATACAGTCCACAACACATTATTTCTTTATATTGCTCACTTGCAGTTTTTTGTTTCTTGTCTGTACTTTTTCAGAGATCTTCATAATGACTCGCGGGTGCTTTAACCGGCGGAGCATCGCCTTGTATGGCATTCTATGGCTAATTATTTTCCTCACTGTTATGGTGTGGACAGAGAGACAATTAAGCGGAATTTCATCACGGGAGGATGCCGTTCGTCGTTTGAGGCAGTCAGGAAGAGAACACCAAGAACAGGAAGAAAGCGACCTTAAACAAGAAACTGATATGCCACCTCCAGGTATAGCTCTTACAATGTTGATGTATCTAGTTAAAACTTACGTCATTAAAAATTGTCGTTAAAAACATAAACTGAAGTATTATTTAAATTGATAACTACTTCTTCGATTATTACTGACTACGATTCAGTCTTCTGGTAATTTAGTAATCGTTTTTCAAGCCGTATCTTCAATAGTTATTTCAGATTTGTTCAAATTTAGTTATTTAAATAAAAATAAATAAAAAACGTTGTGACTAACAAACGGAGAAGTTATTGTCCATGTGAAATTAATATTCCTTTATGTTTATCTAAGTAGAGGTTCAAGGACATAGTGACAATTAAAACCGGCAGCACTTTAAAATTGTCAACCTTTAAATTATTTATCCGTATAGACTGATATACTTTATAGACACGCTTGAAATATCAGTTTCAGACGAATGCGATAAAAAAACGGAAAAATACAATATTTAAAATTTTGGTATTTTCTGAAAATTTTCGACTAATTCCGTTTGCCTTGATTTTTACAAGATTTGATGTTTGTTCAAAAATTAAAACAGTCACGTCAAAATAAAAATTATTCATTTGGTACAAAGCTAGTACGGACCCGGAGAAATCTAGCTATAATTTGAATTTAACAGAAAGAGGGCTGGTCATATTTGCTCACAATGACTTTGATCCAGCCGCGGTGAATGATCTTGTTTGTAACGGGCCAACATTTTGAACCTTGTAAGGGGAGTGGTTAACACGGTTGACTAGGAGTGACGTCGGTACATCAAAGTGTGTCTGAGCTGTGACAGCAGATTGACACATTTCCGATTAAAAATTCTGGGTATTTTCAGATTTTTATACTTTTACCAGGTTTTTAAGCTACCTTTAACTTCAAATCTGGGGATGGAATTAACGGAATACCTCTAACTGTTACTTTTTGATGAAAATATGTATAATTCATGTGATTCTGTGAAAACCCAAAGTTCAGAATATTTGGGTGCGTATGTGACTTTAAAGACGTTGATACTTGGCAACATGAAGCTGCAATGGTAGGCCCTACTATTTACTCGTGGTTCCATGCGCTGAATGTTTCACTCCCCCAACAAATAATAAAAAAATTAAGATAATTGTCATTCTCGTTAATTTATCCTTTAAAATTTAAAAAAATTAGTTAAAGTTTGAATTGGATTTTAGATTTAAGTTCCAAATGAATAATTATAATAATACTACTTAAAGTTGCTACTGATTAATAGTGACGCGGATATATTTAAACGTTAAAGTTTCCACACAGCCGTTATTAACTGAATCATGGATTATTTTTTTACACTTTATAATTTATAAGGTATACGTTTAGGTGTTTGACCATTTAATAAAACGTCGTACATGGTACACTATGTTAGTTGCTTTTAAGGCATTCTGATGTCATAAAAATAATATAACGCATGGCATTTTGTTTTACGCTACTTTGTGGAACTGCCCACTAACATCTATAGGTGCATTTCATACGGTGGTTTATTTCTGCCAGCGCATCTTAAGTTTTGCCAGAGCGTTTTTTTTGGCTACGAAAATGAGGTAAATATTTTCTAAGACCGATATATTTTATGTTGTCTACACACATATTTTTTCGCTCCTCTTAAATTTGTCTGCTCTTTCAAATTTATTTTAAGCTGTCCGTAAGAGATTTCGTCTTCGTTCACAAGAAATTGTGTTGTCTCCCTTGATTATTCGTACTCCACAAGGTATAGCATAGCCGCCTGAATATTTAAAACTATCAATACACGATGAATGCCTTGCTTATATATGTCAACTAACTGAACGGATAGTAGTACCAGTGCAATCAATAATACACAACAATAAATAGAGCAATTGTTGTTCACTGGTATATTTCCATGCCAATCGTAAAGTGTGTAAGGGTCTCGTGGAGCTCGTTCCAGTCTGCAGTCGTTGTTTAATCGGGCAACTGATACAAAAAACTGTACTTCGATGCCTTAATTTTAGAGGTGTTATTTCTACTGGCCAAACTCTTAGAAATCCGAACTCTTCTTGAGAGACTTTGCACTAAATCACTGAATGCACTAAAATGAAACAGAGGAGCCTCAGAGTCCTACTAATCAATAATTCAGTTTAAAGTAACATACGCACTCAAAAGTTCTGAATTTTACACTATCACAGAATCACATGAAAAATTTACAAGAAAAAAAAAGTACAAATTAGACGCTTTCTAATAATTCCAACATCAAATTTGTAGATCGAAGGAGAGTTTTTTAATAACTAAAACACTAAAAACTTAATTTTCTGTCAGAATTTTTTATTGGAAATGTGTCAGTCTGCTGTCACAGCTCAGACACACTTTGATGTACCGACGTCACTCCTAGTCAATCGTGTTAGCAACACCCCTTACAAGGTTCAAAATGTTGGCTCGTTACAAACAAGGTCATTTACCGCGGCTGGATCAAAGTCATTCTGAACAAATATGGCCAGCCCTCCTTACGTTAAATTCAAATAACTGCTATATTTCTCCTGGTCCGTACAAGCTTTTTACCCAATAAATAATTTTTATTTTAACGTGACTATTTTCATTTTTGAACAAACATTAAATCTTGTAAAAATCAAGGCAAACGGAATTAGTTGAAAACTCCAAATTTTGGGTGCGTATGTGGCTTTAAAAGAAGAAGTAAATAACACAATAAAACTTAACCATATACAAATGCGCTTTGACCTGTATAACATTGTCTGTAACTATTTCACACAGGCTAAACTATACAACCGGAAGACTAAATAGTTCTGACTATATCAAGCAATCTTGTCTCCTTGGCTTGTTGAGATATTTAATGCCTAGATTTAATTTAAAAGTGTTTTTGACAACTAGTGTGCCTCAGTAGGCATTGTCAGAGATCTTGCGAGTAGTTTGAGTAGTTGCCACAATCTCGCTCTAACCGCATGCAATGATGCAAGTTGAAGTTTCTGAATTGTGAATTTCGAGAGCTAGCCTGAATAACTTTTTATAATTTAATGCGAATGACAAAATATTATGAAGTCAAATTTGAACAGGGTTTGTATGTCAAATATCTCCTGTTTAACATTATTATTTTTTAGGTCATTTTTCCTAACGCTTAAAATCCTTGAAAATAATTGTTATTTGAAGTTATTACATAATGTTGAGGTGTACATCTTTGTAGTTCTGTCCAAATTGCTTCGTTCACTATACTGTAAAGCTATGGCCTTAAGTTAATCTTTAAAATATGTGAAAACTTGATTAATTCATTAAAATCTCTCACAAATAGGTGTTTCTGTAATATTACAAAACCGCGGAACTTTCAAACCTGTTCTTCTCAGCGTCGCTATTCGACATCATGCTCTCGTTGCCATGGAAACTATGGAATCGTTAAACCAGTGGCACTGATAGATACCGAGCCGCTTTAGTGGGCCTACCGTCGGAGTAAAGTTTTATAATTTTCCAATTAGTACTCGTCAAAGCTGGAAGTAAACGGTTAAGGTGTACTTTATACACATAAGTATTAAAGACAGGTGACTATAATGTGTGTACGTCAAGTCTGAGTCGATACAAAATTCCCTTTTACTTATATCTCATATATTAATATCATATATTACTGTTACAACATTGTATAGTATCTTGTTTCAGTGGCATTTCAGTGACAAGCTATACAAGTAAGATAAAACTGTTATATGGATATCGACTAATCCAAGAAGAGACATAAAGAAAATCGTGCTGTGGTTGTACAAACCGTAACACGTGTCGCCACATATCGACTTATCTTGGTTTGTATGACTCCGTATCAAGGGCTTAACTATGTTATCATACGACGATCGTTAAATCTGCATATACCCCGCAACTGCTACTCTCAACGACCAGTCGATGGATTTTGCTTTTAAATACGGGTTAGCAGAGAATTGTATTTTCAAAAAGTGAATAAAAAACATCAAAGTATCCATAACTCTACAAATGACAGATCATTCAAGGTATCGATTTAGTTTGAGATTGTATCCAATGCTTTGGTTTTTCAAAGGTAATTTCCCAACTATCAATGTGTGTGTTTGGCGGGAACTGTGTGCCAGCCCACGATACTTTAATATAAGAGTGAAAATGTTATATGATGTAACGCGTCGAATGGAAACTCAAAAACAGCTATCACGAGGAACATGCGCACGTTCGATTTGCCACGAATGAAATAGAAGAAATGTTTCATTTATTACACCGTGGTGAACCGGGTCTAGATCATACTCACTCTCTTGTTGGCGCTTTTGTTGTTGTTGTAACACTAACTAAATGGACTATTTCTCTGTTAATAATGTTAGGATTGTTCTGAAAATTGGGTAATATATACCTGATAGTACTATGAAAGTCATAACGGAGCCGGAATTTTCAATTTTACCATGGTTTTGCACACAGCACAAATGTCAAGGCTTTGAGGCATATTTTAATAATACATGCTTCAAAGCCTGCTGCCACATGATTCGTATTACTTTATACATGCACACAGTACAAATGTCAAGGTGTTGAGGCATGTATTATTAACACATGCCTCGACACCTCGACGTTTGTGCCTACAGCCACATAATTCGTATTTGCTGCAGGCAACGGGGTATGTCTCACGGACTTGTTTTATGAGATTTATGCATTGTTCAACGTGTGTTACGTTTTATTAAGCAGATGCGACCAAGTTTATCCAATGTTCTATAAGGGAAATTTTGTAGTTAATTTTGATGTTTGATTGGGGTTTTACGCAGTACTAAAGATTATTTCACTAATATGACGGCGTACCAGCCCAATCGGTGAAGGAAACCACCATAAACGACACTGGCAAGATGCAAGACAGGACAAAACATTTACATAACATAAACAAAACAGGACACCACAATAAATCGTCATCCTGTGCCTCTTAGCTCAGATACCTCCAGGGCACAGGAGGCTCCCACCCAACTACCCGCGGTTAATTTTGCTTTGTTTCGAGTACCCTCTGGGCTGTATTACACATACCAGCATGGAGTCTTGTCAAATGTAAGACAAGGTGTAGGACTACAGAAACGCTAAACTATATAATGAAATACAGACTAATATTGGGCAAACTATAGATGTAGTTTGTTTAAAAATATTATAATATATTAGAAATTACGCTCAATTTTTTTCTCCTGATTTGGAGGCGAATAAAGATATATACATATTTAAATATTACTTTAAAATTTTTTGTTACCATGTTATGAAGGAATTCTTCCAGGTATAAATATTTTTGTATAAATGTAGTTCCAGATATATTTATCTATATTTTTATAAAGAGTAATCACACTGGCACAGGCATATCGACTAATAAAAGCCGATTAATAATCTCATGTTGTAGAAAACTTCTCAGAGACAAGTTTCTAGATAGACCTGAATCTCGAGTTGTTCTGGATAACCTATAGGCGCATCTCGAGAAAAGG
>JAVFBZ010020384.1:0-11558 GCA_032466195.1 Katharina tunicata | reverse complement strand
CCCCCACCCCCCCATGCCTTGTACTTTAACCCTCTTACCCAAGCCCCAATTAACAGGAGAATAATCTATTTTTTTAACGCTTTACCCTAATTTGCTGTCATTCTTGTCATTCAGGATTTGGAATACACTTATAAGCCATCTATAAAAAAGGTAACTAAACCCTGTCCCCTAATAATGTTACTTTCAAATAAGATATTGTATAAACTTGAAAAAGACTTTGTAGCTCAACTCTCATATATATATTCAGACTGTAATGGATTTATTCAGTAGGAAATCTTCAACAGCACCACCTAGTTCTTCCAGGAAGAGATGAGATCAAACGAACCCTATGACTGCCTAAGGATGTCAATAATGAGATGTTGTTTCCTAAGGGGAAAGAGGTTATGATATCAGTCACATACATTTCCGGCATGTGTTCAAACAGATCAATAATATATGTGTAAACCCCCATCGTTTTTTGTAAGCTTTGTCTAAGCACTGTATTGAGAACACCATCTTCATGTAACCTGATCATTACCACACAGCGTAAAAAACTTCATCAGCCTACAGTATATTATTCCACTTCAATGCATAATATAAAAAAATGTTGTCATTTCAACAACAAAAAGTGAGAAGATCGCACTTTGGAGAGAAGTTATTCCGTAATTGACGAATCTCAAATTCTGATGGTGGTTGAAAACTTTTTGTAATTAAGCCTGAAAGTAATCCTTAACAGCCCCAACTTTCTTGAATAAATCCCTTACATATTGGAAAACACTATCTTGGGTTTGTCTCCAAAAGTGGTTCCATTCACACAAGTTAAGTACCGTTATTTGGCCAAAGTCGTAAAGACTTCTCATCAAGCTCTACTCTGAACATAAAAGCTCCACATGAGAGGGATTTGTTTCGTAGAATTATTTCACCCTTTGTCGAGGAAGATTCAAGATCAAAGAAACCTCATCAAAGTTTATGTTGTATGCGTGTGCTAAGCCGGGTGAAATCAAAAGGAATTGGTAATGGTGGAAGAAAAGAAATGTATTATTTGCTTTAGGCTGATGAGGTTACTTATAGTGTGGGGTTTAAACGCAATAGATTCTATGAACATTAACTTAAGAATTACCAAAAGGTGTCCATACAGGCGAACAATATTCTAGTTTGTTTCTAATTAAAGATATATACAAAGCCGATACAGATAAAACAGATTTGCATGTGTTTTTTTTCAAAATGCCAAGCATTTTGAATGACTTACTACAAATACCGTCGATATGACTCCTGAAGTTGAGATCTGCGTTCAAAATAACTCCTAGATCTTTTACCTGCTTCACACTAACCAGCTATAATTCATTTAAATTATATTTATGATGAATTGGCTTTTTCTAGTTGGTGAAGGTAATCTGAAAAGATTCATCAACATTGATTGACAGTTTCCATTTCTGGCAGCATTCAGTGAACCGATAAAGATCTCCTTTAACTTCCCTCATTCCAAAATGGAACCTTGTGGAACCCCGGACAGTACCACAATGTTATGCGAAGAACTACCATTATTAACAACTGTCTTGGATCTACAATCAAAATAAAATGTTATAAGATTGTACACATTTCCTTGTATCCCAAACTATTTTAGTTTGTGGAATAAAAAATTATGGTCTTCACAGTCGAAAGCCTTTGACACATATATGCTGTCTACCTCTTTCTTAGCATCAATTGATTTGACTAGACTATCTACATGACCTAGTAAATTAGTTGTTGTTGATCTTGCCTTCATAAAGCCATGCTGGTAAACATTTAAATAGCATTTAGTGTGCATATAGACTATTGTGTATTACACGCTCAAATACTTTTGACACCATGGGTAACAAGGACACTGGTCTATAGCTTGTAACATTATTTTTATCACCTGTGTCTTTGTAGATTGGTATAACATTAGCCTTGTTTAAATTCCTTAGGATATACACCAGTTTATAGTGCCTTTTGGAATATGATGGACAACGGTACTGCTATTTGAACAGCACATATTTTAAAGACTAATCCTGATAAATTATCAGGACCCAAGGCTTCACGTTCATCTAAGGATAGCAGCAGTTTTTCTACATTACTGACTTGAACATTAATCGAAGACAAAATGGTGATAAATACATTTGGTTACTCAGGATATTCCTCTATGTTACATACATAATATATTGAATGAAAGTATTCTGATTAGCTATCTCCTCAGGAGAATCAGCTAACTTATCACCAAGTGAAACATCATTAGGAATTGAAGCACATTTATATTTGGATTTAACATGAGTACAGAATCGCTTGGTGTCAGTTTCGGCACAATTTTCTATCTGGGAGAGATATTCCATCATATATAAACTCTTTCAAATTTTTAAATACTGAACGAAGTTCATTGAATGCAAATTTATCATCTGGGTTTTTTGTAATTCTAAAATTGTTTCTAGCTTTTTTCTTCTCTTTTAGTACACAGATTAGTTCGGTATCGTACCACGAAGGAATCTTTTATTTCTTACTTTCACCCATGGTACACTCTCATTTAAAGCGCTACATAGGTAGGCATAGAAAAAGTCTACACATTTATTCACACACGAGATATTGCGTAATGCTCCCCAGTGGAATAAGGACAATATAAGCGCAGATGGTGGAAATCAGCACGCTTAAAGTTGAAGACAGTTCTGTCTGCATTACTGCATTGTGGTACCGATTGTTTAACATAAAACTCAGCTGTTATAGCACGGTGATTCCATGACACAGCCGTATCCCCAACCTCAATACAAGACAATGGGAACTTTGTCAACATCAAATCAAAGACGCTATTGTTATGAGTTGGTTCACTAACTTGTTGTTTGAGATTATCCTCCTGTAATAAACTTAAGGGATGAGTTGAATTGTCACTTCACTGAATTGTTCACTGGTATGGCATAATCCCCAGATTTCTCCAACACAATGTCCGATAAGTTAAAATCTCCAACTATACATGCAAGGTCATTTTCCCCACAAACAAGAAAAGTTGTTATAATGAAATCAGACAGATCTTCGGACCTCTGTGTGAAGCAATCCGGGGAGAGGTAAACACTGCATATAAGTAATTTTCTCCCTTCTAGGTTTACCTCTACCAACAAAATCTATTTTGATGTTTGGAGGTCTATTCTATGTCTAGAATTATAGCATGCTTTCACAACAATAAACACATCCCCTCCAATTGTTTTCGACGCCGAGGTATTTTCTCGATATTCCTGTATATTTTATAAAAAATTTCGTCCACTAATTCCGATTCCAATACTCCTGAGTGAAGCCAGGATTCAATAGCAGCTACAATGTCGTATGCACCGTCACTCGTAAATAAATGGAAATCATTTAAATTGCTACAAATGCTTTGACAGTTCTGATGAAACAAACTTACCGTTGATTTCCGTGGACTCTTAGATTTCTTCTCCGTTTGAGTGTCGTTATTGTTGTTTCGAGAATCAGGCTCTGGATTAGGGTGAATGTCGCCATCTTGAATATGCTGTGACGAAAAAGATACAAGGCGAATATAAAAAGAAGCAGTAGAATACAGTAGCTATATAGTTTGGTGTGGTTATTGCGAAGAGGTCAATCTTGGTGTGTGTATACTTTCCCAGCCATGTTAAAAGTGAAACTGCCGCCGTAACTGTGAAATAACCACTTTTGTGAGGCGTAATGAACAAACATCATTAACGTGTGAAGGATATTCTGTGATTTTTCCTGCTAAGCGCTATGCAATTATTCCCCTGTGCCGGTATTGGTGGAATAGTATTTAATTATTTATTTGATCTTAATAAAATACATTTATTAAATATAATATACTCCCCTGTACTGTGTGCACTTAGCTGAACATAACTACGAAGACAAACAGGTTATTATAGATCACAATTGAACACTTTAATCAACTTAGTACCTGTAATCCAGAAATTGTATAACCGTCCCCTGTATTCAAAGAGGGACAACGACTAACACAATCATTTGCGCAAAACATATAAATTAGCCCGAATTCAACATTTTAATTTTATTAGGGACCGTTTGTAATTGGTCCTAGCTTTAAAACTGCTTATCAGTAGTCCTTTATGTCTGATGTTATTTCACTTACATAACGCTGCGTCAACACAGTGCGTAAACCAAAGTCACTGTCCACAAACACCGAAGACAGTCTTTCTCCTCTGCTTAAATTGAAAGGTCCTAGTGAGTGAAACGAATTTCCAGTCACCTTAAAAAAGACTGTTTTATTCGTTAATTCATATAAGCCGTCTAAACAATCTGTGCTTTATGAAACAACTTAAAGATATATTACATTGGTCAGTTACTGCGAGACAAGCTGTCTCGCGTTTTATTTCACCTTGGTATTAAGTTTTCAAAGTTATCACCCGTAGATACATACCTCAGAATTATTTCTACAATCAATATTTAACTATAATCAGCCTTTTCAATCGGATCAAACCAGCCGCTAGGGTGAATTCCCACTGCATCAATGTATCTAAATAAGTAATAACTGTTTCATCTTATATATAGATTATATTGGGCAGCCTTTTGGTCGGTATATATGTACTTTCTCTGCTGACAGGCATTCTTGACAGCAGAGGGAGTATGTGCATTGTTTTGTCGCCCACGATTATTTGCAGATTTGGGAATTTAATCCGTTTATATAGTTGATATAAGAAAATGACAGAGGACCCCAAATAGTTTAATTTCCTTTTTTCTTATATTATATGACCTCTACTCTGTCATAGCTTTGTCATTCGATGGTTTGGTATACTGCTTTATGTTATACAGTGAATTAATTGAATGAAACCGTTGGACATACAGAAGTAACAGACAATTACTACGTTGTCTGTTTGTTTGTGTCCATGACGATGATTGCACCTACTCTAATGCTTAACTTTGCATCCTTCGTTTGCAAACAGAAATTGCTCACACTACCGTTTGGAATCCATTAAGGGGGATTTTCACAAAATAGTTCTATACTTATTGATCAGAAGTTTTTTAATCCACCAACTATGTTACGAGATTAGAAATGCAATATTAGTATGTCTCTGGTAACACAGTTTTTTTTGCAAATTTAGAGATTTAGGAGGGATAAAATGTCTATTACCTTGAATTTAATGTGGCTTATTTAAAGTCACATACGCACCCAAATATATTGTATTTTGGGTTTTCACAGAATCACATGAATTATATATATTTTTATCAAAAAGTAAAAGTTAGAGGTATTCCGTTAATTCTACCTCCACATTTGAAGGTAAAGGTAGTTTTAAAGCCTGGTAAAAGTAGAAAAATCTGAAAATTCTGCCAGAAATTTTAATTGGAAATGTGTCAATCTGCCGTCACAGGTCAGACACACTTTGATGTACCGATGTCACACCTAGTCAACCGTGTTAGCCACACCCCTTACAAGGTTGAAAATGTTGGCTCGTTACAACCAAGGTCATTCACCTCGGCTGGGTCACAGTCATTCTGAGCAAATATGGCCAGCCCCCTTTACGTTAAATTCGAATAACTGCTAGATTTCTCCTAGTCCGTACAAGCTTTGTACCCAATGAATGATTTTCATTTTAACGTGACGGAATTAGTTGAAAAATCCTAATTTTGAGTGCGTATGTGATTTTAAGTAAAAAAAACTTGTAAGAAACCTGACCTAACTAATTACAAAGCATGTGAATTGTACGTCTTCATGGTCTATTTTTTTTAACAAACCAAGTAAATGATAGCAGTATTGTGGAAAGATCTTGATGATGGACAACTAAACGTACCTGACCGTGTATGAGCGTTGTCTCAATAACCCATGTCAAGATCAGTGTGTATATTGGTTAAGCTGTCTAGACATGCTTTATCTTAATTGAAGTCTGTGTAATTTCCAGAAGGCCTCAGGTGTCACAATACAATCTCTGAGCTCCAGGCTTATGTTGACAGATCTGATTGTCTGCATCTTTTACCAATAACATGCTAGGCGTTATATATATATATAAAATCAACAATTCTCCACCACCGATGATGCGTGATTCTAACAGGTTAACAACAGAGTTGACTAACATTATGAGACATGGGGACAAGGTTATAAAAGTTATTGAATCTACTGTTACGTAGCATTATTCTTCTATATACTTCTATTATTTAATTCCGTGTCTATCTGAACTTGTCAGATATCACTTATCTTATACACAGAGTTCGTAATGTGCCGTGGATCTAATTAAATTTTATCAAGTAACGCAAAATATTTCTCGGGGATTTAAATGAAGGTTTAATGTATAACTAAAGGAAATAAATATCATTAAACAGTGAAACATAAAATAACAATTCAATACTTATAGACCTTGAGAGTTCTAACGACTGTGGGAGCTTATAGACCACTTACAATTTAGTATACTTAATTTAACCCTGCCTTTTGTAATTCCGTTCTTTTCCTAGATTCCTTGATCCTGTACTTTCAACTTAATTCTAGTCCTTACTCAATATATTATTAACTTAATCTCTGACTAGAACTCCCAAAGTATCACCACTCGTCTCTCAGTATATCTTTTCTCTTTCCGTAACTACATTAAAACTTGTTTCAATTCCCTGCCCGAAATAAAGCTTGACCAAATGCTCAATTCTGATTGGTCAATTATTACATATATGCGTTACCTAAACTCCAATAGTCGTTCGCTCTCTCATTGGTCAATAATATATAAACATTTAAAAAACACATCATTACACTACTGAAGGGTGATACTCAAAAACTTAGGTTATAAACAGGATAAGGATGCTTTCTGTGCTCACCTGAGAACGAAATCCTGAGCAAGGTTCAGGACATGATCAAGATTGTAATATTGGTTTAACATTTTAACAAACAGTTTCATTGACCTAACCTGTATATTAAAAGAGTTCGTCTTGTAGGTAGGAGACTGGAACGAGTTGCAAATCAATCTTAAATTTTCAAACTACCTTGCATTTTGAACGGGCGTAACAAAGTGCTTTACTGATTCTTCTCAGACAGAAGTTTGTGTAAATTAACAAAATAAACAGAATAGCAGCTGGAATTCTATTAACATTACGTCTAGCTCAAGGTTATTTTCGAGGAACATTTGTTTGACTGGGGTTTAACGATGTACTTAAGGTTATTTTACTCATGACGGCTTGCTAGCACAATGTGTTTTAAGGAAACCACGTTAACAACGCTTAATTAAAGCACGCAAGGCACCATAGAACAATTATTCATGCTGCCATTAGCTTAGAAAGCACAAGAAGCTCCCGTCAACCGCTTAGTTTCCACGACACAGATCGGATAAACTGGTCCTATTTCAATGAAACAGGATTGAAACAAAATAAAGAGCTATAAACTAAATCTAAAGTGGAACGAGAGAGCAAAGTTTTTGGAAATCTCTTGTTCCTTATCAGCCTATTGCAATTCAACACTGTCTGACAATTCTGAACGTGATTACTGTTGTTTTTGACTGTTTAGGACTTTATTCAATATTCGGACACAGCTACTTCCTCGGAGTACACTGATACAAAATTCAATGTGAAATACGTCTAGACGGTCCATTAAGTATCAAATCAACACGATTCACTGGGTTATTATATATTTTGACTTCTAGTCATATTCGTTTGATATCATCCTCAACTCTAAATATCGTAATCTGGACTTATACAACCCTTCCGTCAATACCCGCTGTCACACTGTTAGCATTTATTATATACTATTTCTGAAATGATTCGTATTTATCCTTTCTTGGTGAAAGATGCAATTGATATGAATGACATATTTACTTAAAGTAGATCATTTAACGTGAAAGTATACAGGTATAAAACTCAACTTGGAAAACGTCTAGTGGATAAATGGAGAATTCAAGCGTTATAACCCATTTGGTTCGACTATGGCATTAATTTATTGGTGTACATCTGCCTCTCTAGTTACGTTAATGTAAACCCTTTATGACAAAGGAAAATATTTCACCGCGATCTGATTGAAATTGACTGAGAAATTAACGTTTTATGACTAGCGTTCCCCTGACTAGCGTTTACCTCACCTCCCCAAGAAGAAGAATAGCAGCATGAGGAGTGACTAGGGACTGATCCAGGTCCACAAATCAAATTACCGGTGGTTTAATATCCACTTATGTCTTCTTGAATCAGATGAACCAGTGGTGATCAATTTTTATTTCACTTTGGGCCCAAATTAAGTGTTTTTTATGTCATATATTTCGGTTACGAGAGTTACGATTTTAATACAAACTGAAACTACATTAATTTGTTGTGCCTTTGCAAATCCAAGTCGAGTAGTCTGATGTTCCTACAGCTGTAGCTTGATTTAATCACGCTAAAATTCCTAACCATTTCGAAGAAGTGTGTGTAAAGGGGGTAGGGGGGGACATGCTTGTACACTAGTACTCCATGACTTTAGGGAGAGCAAGAAACCGATTTTCTTTTGGAGTCCTATCCTTTTCCTGTTGTGTCCTTGACTGTTGCCAGTTTCATAGAGGTTTTGTTTTTTACCCGTTCGGCTGGTCACCACCAATATGAATGAAATAACCTTTAGCACTACATAAAATCCCAATCAAACAAACAAAACCGTTAGAAAAAGTGTTTCATTCAGGAGACTATTATAAATTAGATTGACAGATTAATTGTATGACGATGCAATTGATTATCGTTCAGCAAACACAAACCAGTAGAGATTTATGTTCAGTCGGTGCTTTTCTTTTTCGACAACAACACTGTGTCCACTAAAGACGTACATTCAGCACAAACCCGAATCAAAACGTCGGTATTTCGCGAGACAATAGGAAAAATACACACGTAATACCAGATAGTTTGGGGCTTAATAAAAAGCATTGTTTATTCATCCATTCAAATGTATATTAAGTCGGGAAATAGGTATTTAGTTGCTTGCTTGACAGGTTCTCGATTGGTGAGATTACTCGTTTATTTTGTGATTTAGCTCAAAATCGCAAATATCCCATATATTTACAAATAAAACGAGCCCCGAAAGCCATTCTTCGTCCCCCTTCTTACATCAAAGATAAATGCAATATTGAACCACCAATTTATATGAAACGAATCCAACCACTTTAAACAGATAGTTTGTGTTGAAAACAATGTGTCAATTCAGATCACGAATCTGCTTACTTTCAAAGGCTGACCGTTAATTGATTCACATCAACCATTAAATTGGGTCTCCAGGTGTCACTGCGACTAATACTGATACTAAAGATGATTGATTGGAGTTTTACGTCGTATTTAATGTTATTTCACTTTGAAGGCGTGAAAGTTGATCGATGAAAGAAACCAACCTAAGCGGCGGCAGCACACAAATTGTCAATTGTGTAATCAAATTTGTCCGGGACAAATTCAAGCATCCAATACTCGTACTAAGGCAGGCCATAGATTCTAAACAATTTTGACCTCATATTAAGCAAATATTATCTTTAAATAAATATATTTACGTAACTATATCTCAGTCGCTCAAATTTACAAAGTCTACAATTGAACAGAAATAGTGATATTTTGCCCATATTGTCACAAACTTTGTATAGCAGGTACTTAAGAAGAGATTTTAGGAAATCATGTTTTAAAAGGTTTCTTGACAAACGGAGGTTATCACCGTAGACGTCACTGGCAACAAACAATGGCAACACACGCCACTAGCTCAAGGAGCACCCGCACCAGACAACGGAGGTTACGATAAACAGTTCATTAGTTAGTCCGGAGGTCCGTAAGCTTTGACAGGATTTGTAATACCACCAGATGATAGTACTCACACAGGGAGATCTTCAAAGAACCATAGTTAATAAACCGTCTAGACAGTCGCTTATCTCCAGTATTTCCTTCCCCTTAGTGGAATCATTTGATTAGATTTTATTTGGTGGAGGTTAATAATAGAGTTTCAATAAAGACACAAAAGTGTACGTGTTTGATACAATACAGCCCACAAGGACATGATTAATTGAATAAAATTGAGATAATGTTTTAGATTGTGTTGAATGAACCAAACGAGTTGATTTACTTCCCTTAAGATAATACTATATAAGAAGGCCTATTTTTAATCTACGCCCTAAATTTGTCAACATCAAACAATTCCACCAACCCCATCAGAAAATATGAAGTATCGAAGCTACCAGCAGTAATCGATCACTGCGGTACTACAGAGAAAACCTAACTTCACCAAGACCATCCACGACACATTTGATCAACAACTGGCCCTGTCAAATGAATAATCCTGGCTAAATTGTTACCTGACTGAAATTCTTCAACATGTTCTCAAATATTGAAATTTCCCTGAATTTATCAACTTCTCCGATATGCAAAGTGAGTTCGAATACCTATAATACTGTTTATATCTTCATTTTAGTAAACTATCTGAACATCTTAATGTAAAAATAGTTATTCTGTATATATGAATCGATTCTTTCAAATAGCTGAGATATAAGGATACATCATTGTTACGTCGTGCACAGATAGCCTTCAAGCCATTAAACCTTTATTAATCACCTGTTCTATTAAAACCGGATTAAGGAAACAGCGTTTTAATTCTAAATAAAGTTGACTATCAAAAGAAAATATTGCACATTCTGGACGAAGAGACTGAATTCAGCACAATCTCTACAAACTTATCACATTTGACAGAAAAACAACCCCAGATCATTCTTACAATGTGAAAGTAGCAATTCCATCTCCAGTGAACTATGCACTAAACTAAGACCAAGTGGTTTCAAGACTGCGTGCTTCTGCGTATTGCCTTAAACTCGGGAAGCCAACGTACCCATCCTGTCATCTACTGGTTCCTTCAACTAACCTAGGCCAATATCAGGCGGAAATGCTAAACGGCTAAAGAGAACTTCACGCCAGGGTTAAGGACAGTTTTCATTTTACCAAGTGGATATAAACTGAAGATTTTAATAAACATCTCCCATTATTCCCAATGTTTATTCGATATTAAACGGGCATTTCCGCAGATTTTCACTTTAGACCTGCGTCTTACATTTCGAAAATATATAAAATACTACACTAAGTATAACTTGATGTTCAATTCAATTCTTAAAAGAAGTTTTATTATTCTGTAATATTGCCCACACTATACATCAATGAGACATAAGCGGGGAACGTTATCCAACTTGTCCGGTCAGTCCTTTACAACCAGCAAAACTTTGGGCTTTACCTTAAGCTAGGTTAAGTTTCCAGCAGTTTTATATGAAAAAAAGACAAGTCATTCTTCGACTGCCAATGGAATAAATGAGAGTCTATAAACTGTTTGCGGCTGTGATATACAAGTTTTATTTACTTTATTTTCTTCCTATATTTGATAAAATAAAGAATTAAATGGCAATCTCTATTGATCTTGATTTAATAGTATCTCCTGACAGAGTAGCTTTACTATTGACAATGAAAAGAGCTTATATTCATAACACGTGCGCATTATTCCATTTCTTACACCAATTGTTTTACTGGTCTTGATCGCTGAATTTCTCCGAGTGCTTAAGTATACTATTTGTGACAGATTTGCAACGGGTGTATAAAAAGTCGCCGAGCATCACCCAAAATACTTGATTAGATAAACTCACATCAAATTTGCGAGACATTCAGTATTT
>JAVFBZ010020319.1:0-11561 GCA_032466195.1 Katharina tunicata | reverse complement strand
TTTTTTTTTATAAATATTCCCCTGGATAGGTAACTAAGAAATATTGTTTCACTGTAGTTCATCGGAAACCTTTCTTTCTTTAAGAGTCACACGTATCCAGTCAACAAGATTCAACGACACTGTCGAAATGATACCAATTATCTTATTTCGTTTGTTTGTAATTGTTCTACTGATAATCCAATGTGAAACTTCCCATGTTTCGAATAACAGTACTCTTATGGATACACCAAATATATCGCTGGCACATCCTCTGACATTCGGACCTTACCGTCCCAACACTGTGGAAGTTTGGAATTTTACTTTTAACACAATTCTAAGGTTTGTAATAAACATTACCCATTTGGATTTAGAGGAATCAAACGCTTGTAAAGCGGACTCCTTAATTCTATGCGACGACATAAGCGGACAAAGAAAAGTTTTTTGCGGAAAACTAAGTTTTTACCCGAATTCCAGCCATGAATTCTTGACTTACAGTCTAAGTGTCACTTTTCAGTCAGACGCCTCCTTGGAACGTACAGGGTTTGCTCTGGAAGTTGTAGGCCAAACCCTAAACAACAGCAAGCTCTGTGATTGGATTTTGCGCCGTCAAGCGTTTGAATTTAATTCATCAGTCATTGGAAATGAAAGAAGATATCCAGCCTTGTTAAACTGTTCTTGGAACATTCTGGTATCTACTGGTGTAACCATTATTTTGGAGTTTAAGGAGTTTGATGTAGAATATTCTGGACCGCTTTGTCCTTATGATCGCCTTGAAGTTTGGGAATTATCAGCTAT
Source organism: Katharina tunicata (assembly GCA_032466195.1). Classification (NCBI taxonomy): domain Eukaryota; kingdom Metazoa; phylum Mollusca; class Polyplacophora; order Chitonida; family Mopaliidae; genus Katharina; species Katharina tunicata. The sequence continues at coordinate 10,787 of JAVFBZ010020319.1, read as the reverse complement.
AAACCGATCTGCATCAAGACATTTGGGGAGATTCTGCGGGCGTCGTATACCTTGGACTTTACGAACTAATGCAGGCTTTGTTCAGGTTCGCTTCATAACCGATGCAGTCGACAGCCGAACGGGGTTTCGAATAATATACTCGTATTCAAACCTGTCCGAAGTCAATCATGTGGGGTATGCCTTAAACGCTTCTGTAACACCTGAAACTAGAGTTTTCCCGGCTTTATTGCTTGATGCTGCATCTTTGGTGACATGGCAAATCAGGACTCTACCGGGTTTTCAGATAAAGGTCAGGATAGGACGAGATATATCTGGCGGATGGGTGAATATGTATGATGGACCTGGAATGCATTATGTACGCATCTTTCCAGTGAACACTGCTCAAGATGTCTACTCCTATGGTTTCTACCTCACTGTTTACATGGATTTAACATCGGTCAATATAACTCCTGGGACAAATCTTACCTTTGAATCTTTAGAATTTACCAATCTACATTACCCGCGCAAGGCATCCTACGTTAATCAAAATGACCCCGTACTGTACTATGTTACACACCCCCCAACTCGAAATGTTCGTTTTAACATCAAGTCTATAATCGAAATCATGGGGAATGGAAACACAAACGATTGCGGATTAACCGGAGTAGCTTTCTATAAGGGAACCGTCAGATCTAACAATATAATAGGCCCGTTCTGTGATATAGATGAATCTTACACCAGGGAAATTCTCCGCAAAATGGTTGTTTCAACACCAGTACTCTATCTTGTGTTATATAATTACCAGCATAATGAAGGTGTACTCCCACATCGATTTTGGACACAGGACGAACATTGTAGAGGATACCAAGTAACAGAAACAATGTTTAAGTCTTCCAGAGATATCAATGATGAAAATTTTGTTCTTCGCTCAGAAATAAGCAAGAACAAAGGATATATCCAGATATTCTATAATGAAACTAAGGACGATTGCATTGTGGTTCATCTTCTGCCTGAAAAAACTGGCCTGACCAATATAACCATTTTCTTGACTGGAAATTTTAGGTACCGTATCTGTCGTCAATTTGGCTTCAGAGAAAATACTGAATTTATTTCCAATCTTCATGGATCTAAATATCAGGCCACTGAAAGCTGTACGAATTATAAAGTTTCAACAGAAGAAATCACTGAGATAAATGAATTTATAGAAACTGTATTTTGGTGGACAAAAAAGTTTATAATCCTTGAGATAGGGCCAGTGTCCGACCGTCTTTGCCGGGATGTCTTCTGTTTAGAGCGAAATGAAAATATAGTCACTCATTCTTGTGGAATTATTGAACAGTTCCTGTCTTCTGGTAATTGCCAGTTGAGACTAATTGGACCAAGCAATAAAAATCGCTCCGAATATATCTGGCTGGTTGAACTAATGTATATGCGTGAGGTTGATATAAATAAAGACGAACCGCTGACCATAATTTACGAAGTGTATAACGACACTAGAGATGAAGTTAAGACCGTCATTTCTAATCGAAAGATTGGATACAGGCAGTTTTTCTACCATTCATTGCCAGGAACAGAATTACATATCTCAACTGCACATCAACTATTTATACTTCTAAGATTTTCACAAGAAAGCGTTCTTGGCAACTCTTTGCCTGTGGTTTCCAACCATACATTGGGCAAATCTCCATGTGTTATGTATAAAGGCCACTGCTACAGCCTACAATTTCTAACAGGTTCGCCTTCATGGCAATCCGCACAACGGCAGTGTCAGAGTACAGGTGGGTATTTGGTGAGTATAAACTCAGAAGACGAGCTGGATTTTGTTAAAGGCACTCTGGAAGGAATGTGGGAGAAGGAATTTTATGGTAACAACAGAGGGTTGATCTTTATTGGCTTAAGTGATGCACTACAGGTAATTAGTTTTGATTGTCATTCGTTTTACTGCCATCTGTGGTTTGGGGCGAAATTAGGTTACTAAAAATATAACAATTTAATGCAAACTATTACTCGATAAGAAAAAGGCAGAGGCATTTTCGCGGATCATTAAATACATTTTTCTTCTTTTGTTCTTAACATTGTTGTTATCCGTACCATAATGACATGCTACCAAACAAACTTATTTGAATGCAAATTTATTTTATGATAAACTTGCACTGTATACAGGAAGAAGCATTGGTAAGTTGATTGGACTTGATAAATACAAATTACTTCATTATTGTATTATCATTCCTTTACTATAATGCAATAATTCTTTTTATTTGGTCATTATAGGGAGGATCTTATCGTTGGGTAGACGGCAGCCCTTTAACAGTGTCTGATTGGTATTATCCTTTCGCGTTTTTTCATAACGTCCTTCCCGTAAAACCAAAGCCATCACTTGATCTCAGCAAAATTCAGCCTGTAGTCAATTCGCCTTATCGATGCGTAGCCATGGTTCCCGGAAACCCGCGATACTCCACCAACTGGCGTAAGATTCCGTGTGATAACTTTACGGCAATTTCCCAAGTCAACAGCATCTGTGAAATTGAAAGTAGAAGTAGTTCCCAATTAAGAAAATATATTTCAACAAATGCATCAAATAAATATGACGCTAGTGTCCAATGTGCATCTTATTGGACCTTTGTACAAGGCACTTGTCTTCGCGTTTTTACACTGAATATTGGCGTCCATGCGATAAAGGTGACTGGAGCCATACCGAAAGGCGTATGTAGGAACTATTCTAATGCAACGATTGCTCGATTAACGTCGATCTCAAGAGAAGCGTTGAAAAAGTATCTGATTTCAACAGGGCTTAACTCTGCAGACATTTGGGTTCGACTCGCTTCTGGAAAATTAGGGTGTATCTCTTTACCGCTTCTCAGTAAAAGTGTTAAACTGTACTATGAACACATCCGACTACAACAGTCTACTTGCCGGACTACTCTATATGTACACTACAAACATGTTTTGTGCGAACAGCGTCCGATTAATTCGCCTCAGCAATGCAAACAATTTCAATTCCGCTGTGTAGATGGAACCTGTTTAAATCCAGACAGGGTATGTGATCAACACCCAGGCTGTTTATATGCCGAAGACGAGTCGAACTGTGTTCTACATAAAGCTATATTCAATTGTAGAAATGGTGAAAGTATTTCTGTTTTCAAGTATTGTGACTTTTACGTTGATTGTGAAGACGGAAGCGATGAAAGTCAATGTTCACACGCCAACTGTTCTCAATCCCAGTACAGGTGTAGTAATGGCCAATGTATACATATACAGCAACGCTGTGACCATCTGGCGGATTGTGCTGACCACTCTGACGAAGATGTTTGTGACTGGGATCTGGGTTGCAAGGGCTTCAAATGTCCGATACAAGGCTGTCTTCCGTATAACCGTATCGAGGACTTGAAAGCCGACTGTCCTGACGCCACCGAGGCAGATGAAGGTATAGACAAACTAAATCAGAGGAGGCACATGTTCTTCGTGGAAGATGAAAATGGCAATTATTCTTTGATGACTGGTTTCAACAGCGAATGTCCCACACAGAGTGATCATCAGCGTTGTCACGCTGATCACGTTCAATGCTTTCCTAGAGATAAAGCGTGTTTCTACGACCACGACAGTGGCAGGCAATTACTGTATTGTGCTAATGGGGCACATCTCAGACATTGTGAGGATTTTGAGTGCCCCAATAACTTCAAATGCCCAGCCTCGTACTGCATTCCCCATCACAAAGTTTGTGACGGAGTCCAGGATTGTGCTGAAGGGGAGGATGAGATGGGCTGTGACAACCGAACCTGTCCTAACAAACTGAGGTGTGGCAGATCAAACCAATGTGTATCACTCGAATACGTTTGTGACGGACATGTACATTGCAAATCTGGAGTAGATGATGAAATGTTCTGTAGCTTAGAAAATTCGAGATGCCCAAGAAATTGTTCATGTCAGGGATTCGGCGTAAATTGTGTTGGCCAGGAATTAACGAACATACCACCAATAGCCAATTCATCTGAAGTGATGGTTCTTGATTTAGGTGAAAACAAACTCAATGTGACGACAGGTACTTTTAAAGGTTTTAATAAACTGATATATCTCTATCTGCATCATAACTATATTCGTTCTCTCGGCGAACGTGTGTTTGAATCCACGACGAACCTTAATTTGTTGGACTTAAGTGGCAATCTATTAACTGTTATAGAACCGAACACATTTATAGGCTTAAAGAACTTAAAAAGTCTCAATTTAAACGGAAACCCGATTCATCAAATATCCACAGGTAGTTTTACCGGTCTGTCCGTTCTTCCAGAATTAAATCTGAATGGGATGAATATAAAGGAGATTGGTAATAACAGCTTTTTAGGGCTTTTGGAAGTTACTACTATCAATTTGTCCAACAATATTCTTACTAATGTTGATATAAAGAGCTTTCGGTTGTTATCACAGTTGAGTGTGCTCTCGCTGGCCCACAACAATCTGGACGAATCAAGAGCAGATTCGTTTCACAATCTTACCGTAAAATCTTTGGTAACCGACTCCTATGTCTTCTGCTGTAATGTGGGATCTCGAGTGACTAAATGTTCACCTACAGTAAACAGATTCACTTCTTGCTCCGATTTACTTCCCGATGACATCGTATCGGGAATTGTTTGGGCTTTTGTCGTTCTAGCTTTAGTAGGGAATGGGGGCGTAATTGGTTGGCGTTTATTTGTTGATAAAGTCTTTAATATTCCATCCATATTTGTTCTAAACCTTAGCATAGCTGATCTACTTATGGGTGGGTATTTACTAGTATTATCTAGTATAAATGTTCATTACAAAGGTATCTATACATTGAACGATAAGATCTGGCGACATTCTACTCTTTGTAAAGCTATCGGGGTTTTGGCGAGTGTTTCCTGTCTGATGTCCATGTTTACACTAGTCTGTATCGCCTTGGACAGAACCAAAAAACTGGCTTTTCCATTTACAAAGTACCAGTTCAATAAGAAATCGGCTCAGTTGATCATGACTCTGGGGTGGATTGTCTGTCTACTTATTGGCATTTTTCCATTTATAGCCCCATCCTATTTCGGTGATTATTATAGCAGAAACGCTGTGTGCTTGCCGTTCAATTTTGCTGACCCTTTTGGTCAAGGTTGGGAGTTTTCTCTAATGGTATTTGTTGTTCTTAATGCATTGGGACTGCTTCTGGTGGTCATCATGTATGGTGTCACTTACATCAAAGTGAAGGAAACCAAGAAGCAAGCTGATCGTGATGATGGAACGGATTTAGAAGTAGCTCGGAGATTAACCATAATAATAGTTACTGATGCTATGTGTGTAATCCCCCTGACAATGACGAATTTATTATCGGTGTTAGGTGAACCCATTAATAGAGATATGGCATCTGTGTTGACAGCTGTCATTTTGCCGATAAATTCTGCCTTAAATCCGTATCTCTTCACGTTTAGTAATATTAAACTAAATAGGAAGAAGAAATAGATACTTAATTGAACTTTCGAAATTTACCTTTTAATGATAGACCAAAGGCATTTACAAATAATGGTCTGTCTACAATACAAACCCTTCGCGTCGTTGCGGCAAGCTAAAATCTGCTCTACATAGTTGTTTTCATATTTTTTCAGTGTTATCTCAAGCTATATATTATGCTGAACATATTTCGCATCTTATCATTTACGAAATATTTGATTTCGATTGTATATCATTTAGATATGATAATGTTTGAAATTTTGTGAATGATTGTAAAATATTTCAAATTCATACGACCAAAATTCATAGCAATTATAGGCAATCTATACTATTAAAACATAAAAGGCTTGGACGATGATGTATATGTTGATGTTTTGAGACGGCATTGTATATTACCGTGTGTTACGATTTACCTTTGATCTGATGGTATGCTTTTGTTAGTAAGCTTAAAGTAAAGTTTGACAATAATATGCGAAAGTCTTGTGTACAGAAAAACAACTCTTTGGCACATTTAAGGGAATTTATAAACTCAATGTTAAGTAAATAATAACAGTAATTCAAAACTACACTTGTTTCGAATCGTTTTTATTAACTGGTATTCCAGATATAAACAAAATAAAACTGTATACTCGTGGATTTTTAATCTTTATGTCGCAACTTATATTAAATATGGGTGCAGTCTCGATTGTACTTAGAAAGACTTTTCTCATCGATAACAATTGAGCTGCATGTAATCAATTTCTAGGACAGGAGAGATTGTTTAGCTTAATAAAGTTAAAACGCGGTTTGCATTTCGCTATTCGAAGGGATCAGTCAGTATCTGTATTACCGTGAAGATAAAAAGAGATTATAATGACAGTGCGGGATACGCGACTATGTATCAGCTCGAGTTGGCTGAGGTCGGAAGAGCGAGATTGATACGCAGTCCGACCTCCGACTTGACTTAGTCTATGTAATTTATTGATATGATCACTTGAAAACGATCTCTGAAATGAGGTCCAAAGGATAAAAAAGTTGTAATCCATATGAAACCAGTTTCTCGCTTATCATCCCCAACTTAGAAATGCCACGCACGGGGTTTAGGTAGACTAGTTAAAGTAACCTGATCTATCCCTTGCTCTTCCAAACGCGGTAAAAGGACCAGAAAGACGTTTCGAATAACAAGGCTCGTTGAGCTTAAAGTGAGGGAAAGTTTAAGCAATTGACGCACACCATGAGGAAGGCTGTTTCTTTAACTTTGCAACTTTTATCCGGGCATAATAACAACGCAAGACAGTACAGAATAAACACGGTTGTTTGATCTGCAGCAAGTGCAAAAACGGCGCCATATGTAAGAGCATTTCAGAGCTCCAGTCAATCAGAATGCCTATAGCCTAGATTCCGGTGACCACAATGGCTGGCAGATAAATACACAGCTCATATATGCAAAGATTTAAGTTTGAGCTAAGTTCTTGTAGGATTTTGTCGGATTTAATCGTCTATTGCCTTGTGACTTTGAATCCTATGATTGCTTTGTATCCAAGCAAGGCTGACAACGTCCAGTAAATACAGGGTGGCACCCAATCGACAAAACCTCGCGTGATTTCTCGTCATTTCGCTGGCATCACTTAACTCGGCTGTATGAATATGTATCAAAATAAAACATTTTGTTCGTCGGAAGACTATTTACCGCCGTGTGGATAACGAACACGTAAGAAAATATAGAGTAATCGAGCGAATTTAATATGGCTTTAGATGCACATTATTTAGTTTAGGGGTAAATTATGTTCTGAATGTAAAACTAAGGGAAACTGGAATCTGTCTACATTGGAAGTTTGACTCACAGGCTGTGAAAAAGTTCCGGCAAAAATGGCGAAGATCGTATCACATCCGAGATGAAGTGCGCAGTACATTCGATGGTTTCAGATTGGGGTGGCACCTGGCTTAGTTTAAAACTTATAAGAGAAAACTGATTATAATTTATCAATTATTATTGTTTTGAGAATAAACTTTTTTCAATTCATCAGTAATAAGAAACATCATGCCGGGCAAACGTAAACACAGTGCTAATGTGCTCTGCGAAGTCTTCCTCTCCAGTAATATCCAGGGAGGCAATCGGCTTAGTTTTAAGGTTAGGCCTATCTAAGTACACTTACATTTAGTTTTAAAACACATTTCACTTTGATTTACGGTAATATTAAATAAAATGCCAGGCAAACGACAGACAACGTGATACCCATCATTTAAATATCTTATTTTGACATTAACTTCAGCCGAATAAGGAACTGGGAACTGGGAACCAACTTCAGTCGGCTCCTGATTTTGACACTGACGCGAAGTAAGTTGGGTAGAAAAACTATTGCATAAATTACGAGAGATGTCACCGAAACCACATAAATTCATTTCAAAAGTAATCAGAAATTATTAAAACGTAACCCACATAAAACAATATGGGAGTTTTATAATCAGTTTAACTGTTAACCTTATACGGAACTGAGTTCATGAGTATTCAGTGTTGTTATAAACGTAGTTCATAAACTATTCTCGTCTGACGACTTGAACAATCGAGTCAAATGGCGAACCTCAGACTGACAACTGGATGACTACGACGGTTAAAAAACGTACAGCCTTGTTGGACAACCCCTGATACTATAGAAGAATTGGAAATCAGAACTAATTTAAACCAAATTTACGGCTTTGGGATTGGAAAGATTGCTACACCGTATATTGTATTAACTGCATTGCCTAAATGTCGCATTTTGATTTCTAGGGATTATCACATTTAGGTGGATATCAATAGTTAACGCGTTACAGGAATGAATGGGCCCACAGGCTAAATTGGCAAGTGAGAAGTCGATGCAGATTTTGTTCGCATAAAATCCGTTATAATGTTTTGCCTTGTATAAAGAGAGATCAAAGTCAATGGTGATGTTCATAAGTATGCTCAGAGAACATAGTGCATACTTTTTAGATATAGAACATATTTAGATACAGAGACCGGTTTCTATGGTTACTATCATAATTGTTTTATTCAGAGTAATGACAACTGCTTGTAACTAGAGATTTATAATAGGTTTCATTGTTGACAAGTTAAACACAATACAGTTATATTTATTGCCTAAAGCCTTGTAATATAAAGGGCAAACATCGCGGTATTATCACCCGTGTCCAAATTTGAACAACAAATAAAGCAGCATTATAGGTTATCATATATAATGCAACATTCCGCAAACTTTTTACCATTACTTCATACAATTTATAAATAATTTACGGATCTTTCTATTATCAGATGGTATATCATACTCTGTGCTTTTAAAATAAGTACTGTAGGTTTTTTTTTTATATAAAAATTAGTTGTTAATATTCACTTATATTTCACTCGGTTTCAGGCTGCTTTTTAATTATCTTTATACAGACGGTCCACGTTACTTATTATTTTCAAAAGAAACCTACAGGTTTTACATGTTAGTGTATCGCAGCCTCGGTTACAGTACACCTTGGATAGGGGAATACATCTTTTTGGTGATAGTTCATATCACGCTGAAGTGGTAAGCTATATCAAATCCGGAAAACTTCAACCCTTCTCGTGGGTTTATAGTGTTTAGTAGACATGACACACAATTCTTAACCACTGTTGACAAATTTTCTATCAACCTGTATTTTACAACACGATTGCTGTGAGTATTGTAGAGTGAGCAGTTGGTGTCGTATTTGACAGCCAATGAGGAGAAATGAGCAGCATAGGGTAGGGTTTGTGCAGAAGATCCGCACCGTCGTGCGGATCGGCACGGATCACCTCAGCTGCGCGGTGCATAAGACAGGTGGTGCACAGGGTCACCCACAGGGTCACGCAGGGTCAGTGACATCGCGTTACGTCACCCAGGTGGCGATGACGTGGGAGTGATGACGTCACGGTCGTCTGCTCAGAGGCATGGGCGGGTGGCGTGATAAGTAATCGTGAGAGAGAGGGGGGTGGGTGATGGCGGGGATGACGTGGGCCCTGGCGGAGATGACGTCACGGTCGTCTGCTCAGTGAATGAGGCAGATGCGAGTTGAGTGAAGGGTTGAATGGGTAGGGAATGATCGTGAACAGTGTGTGTGTGTGGGGGTGGGGGTGGGATCTGGTGTTGGTTTGTAAAAAAAAAAGGAGAAAAGAATACTACTTTTACCGATTTTGTCGGATTTAATCGTCTATTGCCTTGTTACTTTGAATCCTGTGATTGCTTTGTATCCAAGGAAGGCGGATAACGACTTGTCAGACGGAGTTGGCCCTTTGCTACAGTTTTGATGACGGATAAAAAGCAAAGAAACTTTAAATACCCGAGATAGAGAGAAAACCTACGTCTACGTAACATCAAGTAGGCCTATCTAGATTGTTGCATGCTGCTAGTTTTTTTTTTCAACGCGATTGTATTAAAAATCAGACTCGACGCCCAGTGTTTTACATGCTGTTACACAACTGCTGCACGGAAACATAGGCTACTCTTGCTGGGAGTTCATTTTGTGTTCGATTGGGTGATTTACTTCTTGGTAAAATATATGTAAATACGCTCATATAAATTGTCAAGGCTCATTGAAAATAAATAGCACACTGGTCAAATGAACCTCTCTGACCAATCCTGATCAAATTTGACATTTTATATTGGTTCAACATTTCATAGGTTAAATATTTTCAAATTTAAAAAAATATTTCTTGTTTTAGTTCATTTCTGAGCGCGATGAACAACAACAATATCATTCTTCTGTGCAAAAGGTAGGCTAAACAAATATTACCACTACCAAATTTATACTACTAAATTTAATTAATTTATTTGCACTAACAAGAAGTACATGTACTTTTTAATGTTAAGCAGGTATAAATAATTCCGCATGTTTCGAAACCCTTAATTGAATTATGATCTTGGGAGTTTTATTTACGTTTATGAAGTTTCTCATATATGCAAGCAAATAATAAACATCTGTCTGGCGGCAAATCTGTTTCACACAAGTGGAATAAAATTGTCAAAAGTAAATATGTATGTAAATAGTAAGGTAACAAAAACATGACGACTGATATGGATTTTCAACTTCTGGGTATTTTGGTAGGCGATATCCAGCTTCTAAATGCGGCTTAAACAAGAAATAGTAAGATAGTTCTGGAAATAATACGATTACTAAATGTAACCGGGTAAAGTATATTCTGAGACACCTTAAGTTCTTAAAACGTTTATTCACAAAGAAAAAGGGGCAGCAATTGCCTGAAACAATAGGAAAAGAAAACAATTACCAACAGTATTGCAAAATATAAAAACAAAACTTAAAGACAATTAAGTCATGGGATTCTTTTAACATGTAAGGTTGTATGCCTAATGTTTATCACACTATACTCAAGATTATGTCCT